>DWDX01005255.1:0-10704 GCA_018245675.1 Agara michaeli | reverse complement strand
AATTTCATACTCCTCCATCCGCGCAATTTTCGTAAAAAGGGATCCAAAGTTTTTGCTTCACGTATTAATATATAGATTATGATTTATTATAATTCAAGTTCACTTCTGTTAGAAATTGTTCGAATGTTTTTGAGTGTTGAAAAGTGTTAATGAGATCCTTGATATTTTTTGTCAGCGGCAACTCGAGTTTTCCCTATAAATTATAAGAGTCGTTAGCTTACCAAGTACAATGTGACCAGTGGCTTGGTTACCAGACAGCTAATATAGATAGTTACGGAGATAATTTTAAATCCAAACACAGATTATATTACCGTGTTAGTCACACACATATTTGCCTTAGATGAGAATCGAAGCCACAACTCCTGGCGTAGAAGTTACAGTCACCAACTACCAACTAAATTATCAGTAATTATCTAAACTAATCGTTCCAAATTTACATAGTTATTCAACAAATATATTGTTAAGACTTATGTTTTGTAATTCAACGTCCAGTCGTTATCGCGCGAGCAATTCGTTACAATATTCTCCCCCTACGAGTCTGCCTTAGTCACCAAGTATGCGTCAAAGCGCGCCTGCTTACGACCTGCCTTAAAGCAATTTGTATTGATGCAAAATTTGTCTTCAAACCAAATAGGCACTTACAATCTGAGTATGCTTTCTTTAATACGATATTGTATTTTCGTGTCTCATAAATACTTATTATTAATGTCAAGGCTGGCAATTTTTGTGAATCACTAGGCTCAGTAGGTATAATGAAACACGTTCGATTCTCTACCAACCCGCAATGGAGAAGGCTGGCCGAATATGGTCTAGGCCTCCTGCAGATTCGTACCCCGAGTGGGAGGCAATAAGAGTTGCAGCCAATACTCGATCAGTCGCGCCTTACACGGGTGACCGGGAATTGGAATATTCCCAGAATGTCTTCGAGTTTCGAGGGCATGATAATGAGACGGTCCCACTTGTAACCGTAAGGTGCGAGCGGTTACTTTGTAATCAGACGTTACTTACTACATTAAGCATTTTTAATTTTCTAGCCCATAAACAACGCAGACGGCAGACAATTTAATATCATTACGTGAAGACTTTTGTGCTCTTTTTTTAGCATATTGCATGCACGGACGTGTATGTGATTTAGCTTAGCTGAAGCGTAATTGGAGGAGTACAGAAAGTAACATTTCTATATTATATTTATTTTGTTACAAATACATTTAAATTAATAAAAACAATCATTGGTTACGTTCATACTGTCAATGTTAAATAAAACGTCCAAGGAAATGTCAAATAACCGCATTATTGCTTTATTAATAAATACCTACATCTTTAGCCAAATGACACCTCATTTACGGTACCTTTCGTGATTTACAAATATATAAATTCTCTTTGATACAAGAACGTCAACAATTTAAAAACAAATTTTTCGAATTGCTTTCAATTTTTAATCGCTGAGTGACCGCTAGTATGTCTAAATGTAAATTATTTGCTATTTCATTATACCGAATATTGATTTGTACATTTCGATGTAACTCACTTTGAAATAATTTACTTCGGGCGAAGTACACGCTGACCACGTCCGGTGCCGACCTACCTTACGTATTCAATATTGGCGCTGTGGCAGTGAACTTGACATGATTGCGGTTTGGACTTTGTGTATCCTGATAGTGGTTTTATAACAAACGGGTTTCAGGTCAAGCGGCGACGTAGCTCCCAACCTGTCACATTATAATAATAATCTTGGGTCACCCTCACACTGTGCGCCCTTCGGTCTATCGTAGACCGGGAGAAAAAAGCCGACGAAAAAAGCACGTGTATATGAACGTCATATATTTTTATAGCGATCTTTAACTTACGTATATTTAACATTTTATGTCTACAAAGAGTTATTTCTATTACCAACAAAGCTCACATCCCGAGGTCTAAGCTAAGTAGGGTCTCATAAATTAAATCCTTAATGAAATTTAACGACTTCCAGCTAATTTTCAATAACGTATGTACAACAACCGTTACTCGATTCTTAAACAGTCAATAGAAAGCCAATCGTGCCGTGGATTTAGTAATTCGTTTTAATTAGTTTTCGGAAATAGATAATTACCATTT
Organism: Agara michaeli; assembly: GCA_018245675.1. Classification (NCBI taxonomy): domain Eukaryota; kingdom Metazoa; phylum Arthropoda; class Insecta; order Lepidoptera; family Hesperiidae; genus Agara; species Agara michaeli. The sequence continues at coordinate 8,610 of DWDX01005255.1, read as the reverse complement.
ACAGAACACGAAAACAGCCTTTTGGAGAAAATCCGTGGAATGTCTCTACATTTCATTGACCTGCACATAACAAACGTGATAAATCATCAGAATAAGTATAGAGTCGATGATTACTAAACAATTCTAAGTATTTTGTCTATTTACTCTGAGGGAGACCAAGATTGTCCTATCTCGACAAAATAGGTCACACTAGCTGACGGGTGAGTCAAGACTCTCCGAAATCGGCGTGTATGCATGAAGAGAGTGATGAATATACATATATAGATAAAGCACGTGTGGTTTGTAAGGACAGAGATTTTTGGCACTCAGTGCTTTCTGCCTACCCCGTTAGGGACCTCGTGGAATAGTGTAATAATAATAATAATTACTTTATTAGATTTAAATGTAAATTTTATTTCTGTATCATTTTATCTCTGAATCATTAAAAATATTCAAGTGGATCATGTATTTACCAATCATGTTATACGTATCCTACCTCTTAGGGGATTACAGGCGTGATGTTACGTTTTTTTTACGTTATACGTAATTCATTATTTAGAAATTATCGTTGATTTTTTATTTATTTATTGCATATATCACACAATTGTATCTATTTGTAGATATATAAGTAGTTCTATAATAAAATTGAACATATTTAAAATTAATTATCAACCCTTTAAGTGAAAATCGTTTAACCGACCACCTTCCCCGCCATAACCTGCTCTATGTCACTGGGTTAAATTCCTCTATGAAAATAGGGCAGGGAAGTGAAAGCCATTCTCTACCACTCTATTGTATTGTTGTAGAGCGTACTTGTATACGACTCCATTAAATCGAACGTTAAATAACTGGGCCACTTGAATAATAAGTAGTAGAGTTACAGAGAGTTGTAGTGTAATATGAAAAAATACCTGATAGAGTTTTTAATAAGTTGAAGAAGTCAGTTACAGACATGACGTATACGATACGTCACATTATGTAAAACCTGTTGGTTTTTATTTATTTATTTATTAAGGCTCCTTCATTTACTGTTTAGAGGTTCTCTAAAGTGGATAATTCATAACAAGCTTGTAACATCTTTATAATAAAGATAATACATATTTTGGATTTTTCTAATTTAGAATGTCTAGTAGTGACTCAGAGTCTGGATGTGGACCCGGTGCAATAGGCTCACCACCTATTCCATTGTGGGACTTAAACGTAACTGGTGAAATGTGGGGGTGTACTACAGTCCTCTGCCTATCCCTTAAGGGGATTACAGGCGTGGATGTTACGATATATCGTAAGCCGGATTATATTGTAACATTACAGCATACAGTGATCATTAATAAAGTAATGAAAAAATATACCGGTCATTTTGTTCATTAAAGTAGAGGATTATTGTAATGATTGATATATTGTGATTTTTGCCTCGAATGATACACCCCCAAATAAATCGCTCAATAAATATGACGCGAGGCATCTGCTTATACATAATTTTTATGGCTAGTCCCACCGTGAGCTACTGGGGAACTACACTTTCACATCAGCAGCAAACATCGTAATCATAATAATATAAGTGAGCTGTTAATTCTTACATAATTTCCTGTCCTCCTCACTCACTAATCGGGTTTATGAATATTTATTGGGATATTCTCGGACCGGTGTTGAATTTGGTGACATAACAGACACCTGACAGCTGGACGATTAGAGTAAAAGTAAAGAAAACGCACGTTTTAAAGCCTATCAATTAAATTGGGCGATGTTACTTTCATCTGCTCATCGTCTGCTTTACAAACGATTATTTTAGCTTAGATTTGATACAATTTTACAAATGTCATGCGTAAGAACAGGATTATTAATTTTATATTTTCTCTATATCGTGTTCTATATTAGAATGAATCAATGAATGAAACAAAGATACATATATCTCACATGGATACAAATTGTAAAATAATAGTTGAGACTTGGTGGGTCGCATTATTACATTATAATTCCTATGCTATAGCACCTTTTTACGCCAATAGCTCCTTTATAATTCGTTCGTTTACAAAAGCCTTTCATTATCACGATTGTGTTTTCGTCAATTGCAATTGAAATCATTAAAACAAAGCAGTATCAAACTATACTATCTCAAGTTAGCTACATTTGATTGTAAATGTTGAATGCCTTCCTTTGAAGGAGTAGGCTACCGCTTCGATGTTATTAAGCTCTTTAATTATTTATTTACTGCACACAAATTTGTGTTAGAGGGAAAAATTTAAAGTTTGGACGCATATAACTTACACATCCATATTTGGGTTTCAACATTAGATGTCAAACTTGTGAAATTAATTCTAATTTATTTTACTAATCAATTTATAACAGACGTTTCTTGAAATCCAATTGAATAGTATAACCAGATGAAAGCCCTAAATCCGAAACTTTGGTAACGTTATTTCTCTGAATATTAAACTGTCTTTAAAGAAACGCTCAGTTTCTCATCTTGCTGACATTGCTTGTTATTGTTTAAGCTGAGGTTCATATTTTTTCATGTATTGGCTCCGAATAATGTACGATCCGTTTGTTATAACAACATAAACATTAAACAAAATAAACACGACCATATGGCGGTCGTATTACAAAGTGAGTATGTACGGTAAAAGTTATTCGTGCTATCCCAAAATCGAATATTTGAAAATAGCTGCAGGGAGATTAGGATGCGCTTCAAATATTACCGAGAGAAGCTTAATACAGCAAACCTAATAACAACGGAGAGGTGCTCGGCTACTGTTCGGCGGCGCTCCTGGGAAATCAAACGTACTAGTGCCGGCCATTCTTTCTTTAAAATATAAACTCAATTTAGGTGCTAGCAACGACAGCCACTCCAGTTCTATTACACGTTTAAGGCGTACAAAGTTATATTGGCAAAAAATGTTATGGTTCTTACCCGATATATTTCACTAGCTGTTAACCCCGGCTTCGCCCGCGTGGTCAAAATAGTAATGATAATAATATGAAAATAAAAAAAGTTTTTGCAACATTTTTCATTGCTGCTCCACTCCTATTAGTCGTAGCATGATGTTATATAGCCTATAGCCTTCCTCAATAGATGGACTATTCAACACAAAAATAATTTTACAATTCGAACCCGTAGATCCTGAGATTAGCGCGTTCAAACAGACAAACAAAGTCTGCAGATTTATAATATTAGTATGGATTAAATCTATTTATGGTTACCTATATTTATGAGAGCTACGAAGCCGTAGCGACTGGCTTTACACTACGCTTAAGTTATAAGAACAAATCGCTCGGCCGGATTGTTTGTTTGTGCTAAGTTGAGACTCGAGTTGCGTTCAGCGAGCTATTTATAGTTGTGTGTAAATATTCAATCACACTTTTACAACTTCACTTCGCTTCGCTTTAGAGTTGCAAACGGAGATCTTGGACGTCTTGGTAAAGTCAACAAACATTACTGCTACTATATTTCAGTCAGCCAAATACCTTCACTATATCACTACATAGTATAAAACAAAGTCGCTTTCCGCTGTCTGTCCCTATGTACTATGCTTAAATCTTTAAAACTACGCAACGGAATTTGATGCGATTTATTTTTAATAGATAGAGTGATTCAAGAGGAAGGTTCATATGTATAATAATATATGTAGTGATACGTCGAGGTGGAACTAAACACACATTTTACGAAATTCTACCTCCACAGGGAATTGCTGGGGCGGGGGCGAGACGAAGTCGCGGTCAAAAGCTAGTGTATTATATGTACTTGTGAATCGATGTCGATGTGTTTAAAGGATTAAAAAATATATGACAATTGCTTTTTACCATATATTATACGACAACCATATTATCATTAGTAATATACCATCACGCTAAGTGCTTAGATGGGTAGGCAGAGAGTACTGAGTCCCAAATATCTTTATCCTTAGAAACGTGACTCGACTTTTCTACTTTCATCGCTCCTTCAAAACATACACGACCTTAAATTATTGACTCTTACAAAAATATTACTACGACATTTATAAAATAAACTATATCTAATTGTGAATATTGAAATTCAGTCGGATAGTGGCTGATCTCATAGGCGATTAAAGTAACGATGGATGTAATGACCGCCTCGTAAAGTCTACCAAATGTCAAAACCCTCACCTATTCTTTAAAGTTTTGTAAGTACTAATTTCGTTGCATTACAACATCGAATGCATAAAACATAATTGCGTCCAGTACATACAATATTATACACTTTGTATGCTTAACTACATTCAACAAAACTTAACATTACAATTAATAAAATTTAATCTCGCAAACTATAGAACTCAACATTACTAGGGATAAAACTTAATTTTAACGAACGATAAAACTTCATCGAACAATAAAAATCTCCAAGGCGTCAATGCACTGCTTAAACAAACAAAAAAAAAAACTCGGACATTTTTTTTATTTATTTTAAAAAACTCGGACATTCCCACATAGGGCTATCTGATTTCAAATTAGGCAATTAAATATGCAAGTGTCATGGTAAACATGAAGCTAATAGACATTACATATTTTTATTATAACCAGACACAGATCTAATTCATGTTTGTTGTGGGTGGAATTCGAACACACACTGTCCGGTTCAGCAGTGAGGGTCTTAGACCACTAGACCAACACGACACGACACGTAACGCATTACAAGTAGGTACATTCAAAACGTTCGAATTAAATAGCCGATTAAAATTGGTATCAATCTCATCTCGATTCCACTTCACAACGTCAAAAACTTCCAAGATATCGCATATCAAGGCCCAAGTAAAGTTCCCCATTTTACGACAGAGATAAAAAATACTAGCGCTCTCCTTGTACTACTCGAGTGTTATTAAACGCGTCGCCCCTCCTCCAGAACATCTACTTGTAATGTCGACGTGGAATATATTCACGATTTCATTGAAAGGACCAAGAGTTCACGAGTGTTTTAATCGCGAGTGTCTTCGTAACTTTGTTTCATTAAAATGCTTTTCATTTTATGGTAATCTGGAATTTCCAAAAATGGCGAGTTTTCTTATGATGACTACAATTCCTATTTAATCGAATCGTTTCATACATATTTTAATTGTCCACTGCTGGACCGGGTCTCCTCTCGTAGTGCGAAGGTTTCAGACCGTAGTCTACCGCGCTGGCCAAGTGCGGATCGGTGGATTTCACGTGCCTCAGAAAATATTACGAACTTTATAATGTCTCTAAGGTGTGCCGGTTTTACTCGATATTTTCCTTCACCGTTATATAAAGAAAGAAAGAAAGAGGGAAACACTTCATTTATAGACTACGACAGCACATAATAAAAATAAAATAAAAATTATAATAATAAAAAAAGAAAAAGAAAAAAAAAATGATAATAATCATAATAATATAGCGAGAGATATCTAAATTTTTAGTTATAGAACGCACGTAACAAGTCAAGAGGTGGCGGAGGCTGAATTTTGAACCATTAGGCTATCCAATGCTTGTTCGACGCTATTAATGTAATACAAAATACACAATACACGTCTATTACGAACAAGGAATGTAGCTTATTAAAACACATACCGAACACAAGGAATGACTACCCATTTATTACTCAGTAATATTGGATATCTCCGGAAAATAATCCGCCGGTCGCGAAGTAAGTTTTATTACGAACCCATATCAATGTCCAATGCGAGGAGTCTTACATACGATGTGAAGATTACAAGATATAGACGAATGAGTTACAATCAATTTGTATAATCAACTTACATGTATTTACATAGGTCGAGTTGAAGTTGTACCGAGTGACCGAGTACAGAGTTTTACTCGGTTTGTTATTTAGACTCGGTCGGGTTATTCGGTATAAAAAGCCACGAATCCGATTGGTTAATGTAAATTATGAAACCGGGTGGCCCACAACAATTATCGGCGACCGAAATCATGACAAGTCAAACGCGATTACGTCATTAAAACTGATGACGCGGTAAATTGTGTGTTGTAATGATGTAACTTCTGTAATTCCATTGCAAACTTTTTATTCAGCTCGAGTTCTCAGATATTTTTTTGAGATCAAACGCGGCCTGCGACGGGAGTCGAATGGAAGTGATCGTCACGTAAGAGAAAAGCGTTATGGCACCTACACGTGCCTTCCTCACCCTTTTTTCCTGACGCTTGTGTTCGGACCGGACACACGCATTATTGTTATTGAATATAGAAACTATTTGTTTTATTAAAAAAATACTTGAATTCATATTGGAAACACGCAGACACGGTACAATACATTGTTATGGCTGTTCAACCCTCTAAAAAGGGTTCGCCGGCGGAAGCTACGCCGCTACGTTTAATTCTCGCCGTTGTCAATGTTTAATTCTGAAGGGTGCGTTTGCAAAGGGTATACTCTAGTAGGGACAATCATGCGCCATTGTACCACGCGTGCAGACTTATTGCATAGCGGTAACAACGCGTTAATGACTTAATTGCGTTAGTCCAATGGTCAGTGATCCTGACCGCTGAGCTGGTGGTGTCGGTTCGATTCCAGTCGGTCTACAATTTGTGTGATTAGTAAATGTTTTTGCTCAGAGTGTGGAAGAAGTCAAATTGTAACAAGCAAAAGCACGTAGGGTGTAATAATAATTAATATTTATACTACTACTAGGAGACCCAGTTGAGCAGTGCATAAACAAAAGGGACGGAAAAAAATCACGCTACATCCCTAACGGGGCAGGCGGGAAGCACCGTGCACCGAATATCACTATCCTCACAAACCTGACGTGCTTCCTCCACATTCATCGATATCTCCACAAAAACGCGCCGGCTTCGAAGACTCTTGACTACACCGTCAGCCAGCAATCCGACCTATACACGGTCGAGATAGGAGGACACTTGGAAACTATAATCATAATTAAAACGTATTATATTGTACGTTTATCGGTAAGCCGGTTGTAACAAAGTCGCAATCAGATCGCTTTGTGCGAATTTGTGCCGCGATATTAAGACACGTATGTAATTGTTATATTTCAAGTGTTATCTGACGTTTTAATAAATGCGTCGTGTGCGCGTAGTAATGGGTAGAGCGTCGCTTACGGCCTTTCTCTACTTTTGTTGCTGTCTCACCGCGAGTGGTTGCAAAATAACATTGGCTTAATTTGATAAGCAGTTGCAAAATGTACGTTATAGGGTTGGATTTTCAGTGACACATTCCGGGGGTCTGGGTTCAAATACTGCCACGTGTGTCTTTTCAAAGTAACAACAATATACTGTCACGCCAGGTCCCTAACGGGGTAGGCAGAAAGCACCGAGTGCCAAATAAAAAGTTTCGTACTTTCGTTAATAAATTAATAATTAACTACCACGCGCTATACTGGTTACGGAAAACATCACAAGAAAACCTGGACACCTTGAGCTAACCATAAAGTTCTTTGAGGTGTGTGAGGCCTAGTAATCCGCATTTGGGCAGCGTGGTAGATTGTGGCGTTTCAAAATCCTCTCACTACGAGTAGGGACACGTGTCCAGTACAAAAACAATAAAAAAAGACTAAAAGAAAAGGTAACATTGTGGTATGCAACGTAACACCTCATACAATCAGCAAAACGGAACAGCCAAAAAAGAAATTATGCCTACACAAAGAACAAAATATTCACCGAGCACCATTATATGAGTAATGATAAATCAACGTTCAGTACTACATATACATATAATAATATAAATAAACACAACACAATGAGCAATGTCCGAAAACAGTAACGTAATCCCACGACGGACAATAACTCGTCGTTGTATACGATGCACGCGTTACAATATCTCTACGCGGCGGCGTAAAGCATCCCCGATACGTAACAGCGTAGTAAATTACAGCTCTCCGATACAGCGTGGAGAGGGTTAACGTACTCGTGTATTTTCTCACTTCGCGAAAATCGACAAGGATATAAGGTAGTTCGTTTTCGTTTTCAATCTGCACGTTAGCCATTTTTTTTTTTAATTGGCAATGGATTACCTCTGACTATGAACTCGTAGCACGATAAAATGCAGGCTACTATTAACGTCTGCGTATAAAATTCATCTTGAAAAACTTCCAGTTTCTTGAAAAATTTCAAGTTGCAAGTATCGGGAAAATTATACACAGACAAGACAATCCATTATCTTTTTTGTTAGTTTAAGATGTTTTTTTGTTATTTATCGTGCAAGGAACAATGGAGTTGGCATGTAAACATGTACTCAAACACCAAAAAAAAAAATCTTATCTTTTTCCAACTTTCATCAATGCCCAGGCAGATGAAGTATTAACGCAAGTTACATAGCGATGGTTGTAAAGAAAAAAACTCAATCCTCTCGCAACCCCGGCGCATTTATGAAACGCGTTTATTTATCGATGGTCCCACTGCAAGGCAGCAGCGACCCCATGAAAAATATCTCCACTCGCGTGAAGCTGAAACGTAGTTTCCGCGAAGACAAAGTAATATGATACGAGGCCTTTACTACCCCGCGAGCGAGGTAGGTGGTGTCACTACATAGTATAACAAGTAAAAAAAATCGCTTTCCGCTGTCGGTCCCTATGTATGCTTAGATATTTAAAACTACGCAACGGATTTTGATGTGTTTTTTTTTCAAATAGATAAAGTGATTCAAGAGGAAGGTTTATATGTATAATAATATATGTAGTAATGCGTCGAAGT
>DWDX01005254.1:0-10705 GCA_018245675.1 Agara michaeli | reverse complement strand
CCGTTACAGCAAGTGATATTTAAATGTTACTTATAAAACGCACGTAATAAATCAGAGGTGCGTGCCAGGATCGAATCCAGACCCCCGGAGTGGGAGGCTAAATTTCAAACCACTAGGCTATCACTGCTATTCGATTGCATCAAGGCTATGTATTCCCGTTGGACACATTATATAAATGGCATACTCAGATTTACCAGCTCTGCTTAGCTTTCAATAATTTTAGCTTATGTTGGTGAAGCAGTGATAGCCTGGTGGTTTGAAATTCAACCTTCCACTCGAGTCTAAGTCACTCTCATTATGCAAGGAGCCACGGTCCAGGAGAGACTCAATAAAAATGGTGAAAAAAAAACATGTGTGGCGTGGATGTGGCAGATGTATTGAATAAAAGATTGTTATTTCAGTTACGAAGGACCTCTCGCAGAGGAGACTGCGTTCAACAAAGCCATTGAAGGTGGACCCAAGTCGCTGGAGTTCACGAAGTTGGTCCACATCCTGGCAGAAGAGTTAAAGAGACTATGCAACCTCGAGGAGACGATTAGTATGATGAATGATCCCGATGAGTCGTGTGCCTTCCTGCTCGAGTTGAGTTCTTTTTTGAAGGAGCTCGGGTGTCCATATAAGAAATTAGTGACAGGTAAGTGACCACCACTGTTGACAATTTTTTTTAATTTTTTATACGGTACTGCTTCTCCCTAAGGAAATTTCTCGAAGCAGATCTGCGACTGGAGAAGTAGTTACGAGATGGTAGAAATAATGTGTACACAAAACAAAGAGAAGATCATTTTTTCTGGGCGTATGACATTATTCCATTAGTTGTTATAAAGCAGACGATACGCTAATATGTGTTGTAGATTGGCCAGTAATTCATCTGGAGTGGAGGGGATGTAAACTATACAAATAAATAAAATTTGAAATAACCGCAAAAAGATACAAATATATTTTTATTTGGTTTGATTTGATTTTTATTGTTTGACAATTTCCTCAGGTCACATGTCATCACGCCTCGAAACAAAAGCCGAGTGTCTCCTATTGCTGGATTATTTAATATCGGAGCTAATGGCCGCTAGAATGGTTAATGTTGACTGTCCGAAGGATAAGCAGGGTTCTGGCATGGAAATTGTTATGGTAATCGAATTTTTTAAATAATTACAACCATTGTAAGTAGTTAAGCTGTCTCTAATGGTGTGGTGGTTGTATTTCTTTGCCGTGCTACTAATCAATTTGATTAACAGCTACGATCGACCACTCGGTTATCTCTGGTTAATTTGATTTTGCAGCAAGAGTCGCCCACAGCGAAAGATCTGAAAGAAATTTTAATAGCATTGAAATTCAACAAACCCCCGCCCAACATAACGCCGGAGATACTGTTCACGAAACTCGAAGCCAAACTCAAAGAAACCATACAAAAGGAAGGTGAGTTTTGAAATTAATCCTACAATTGTTTGCATTTCAAAAGTTTGACTTTTGAGAATCATTCCTAAGGGTGTTTCCGTTAATGAAACCTTCAGCAACTACTCGGAATTAAATTTTTGTTGTCTGCAATAAAATCAACTTTCTTTGGATCCTACAAGGAATGAGTTGGCTTAACAATGGCTTTATTGTCTCAAATATATACAATTTCCTTTGGTATTTTTCATTGTTGTTCGTCAAGTGATTAAATGCTTAAAAGTGAGCCCTAAAAGCTACTGTCCGTCTTGTATATTCCCAACTCATCCATGAATATTGGGCTGATTTGGTCATCAAATCGATACACTGGCACATAACTTTCAGGTGAAAAGCTTGTAGGCAAACCGTTGTACAATAAGGCGATGTCAGAAAAAGAATGGAAGCAGCTTGACACTTCTTTCACCGAGATGTTCGAAGAGTACCGTCTGAGGCGGGAAACACTCATCACTAGACTAGAGTGTACCATACAGAGTTTTGAGGTAATCTATACCTATCTACATACATATTATAAGTCTATTTCACATAGGAGTATGCAGACGGATGTCAAACAGATATGCCTTTAGCAAGTTTGACATTGATTCTCTTTTTATTTTGCTGCATATTTAATGTAACACACACACACACACACACACACGCACGCACGCACGCACGCACGCACGCACGCACGCACGCACCCTTACACCCATACTTAGTATTGTGACTACATAACTACTACTACGACTACGACTACATGACTACATTGTAAGCACTACCTTATGTGAGTGAAACGGAAAGAACACACAGCGATAACCTTTCAAACAGACATCGCACACACACACACACACGCACACACACACACACATATATATAGATACATACACACATATTTACATTCTGCTAAAACGACGCATTCTCTTTGCAGTGGTCGGACCGATTGAAATCCAAAAAGGACCATATCCAATCAACGTACCGACCGAAACGGGAACATCTCAAAGTCAAGCCCGACGTGAGGCTATCGGACTTCTTGGCCGCGAGGACATCTTTGCTGCAAGTCGAGAAGACTTCCAGTGCGACCGTCAGAAAGAATACCCAGAGTGAAGTTAACAAGGTTCTGATCGGGAGGGTGAGTGACACAGATATAACAAAGACAAGGACGTTTATTTGTACAAATACGGGTACGTACATATAAGGATGTTACAAGATTATTAGTCCAAGCGATATTTTGCCTTTTGCGGCGTACAAATTCGGGAAATGAAAGTAAAAATACATCAAATATTCACTATTACTAAATTATTACATGAAAATTGAAACACATTTGAGATCCAAATCAAACATAAAACCGTGACTCTGGTAACCCAGTACTGCACGTACATCAAGTCATTAATACATCCGGGGCTTACATCTAACTATTAATATACGAGGCTTTAGATAGATAGGTAATGCTATATGCTCGACCATCCCGATGGTTGGCACGACGCGAGGTACCCTTTGAGCCTTTTCTCATGTTATGTTGGCAGACTTCATACACCTCGAGAAATATTATGTATTTTATGACATACGTTATGTGCTGGTTTCGTTATGTTTTCCATCACAGTTATAGCGAGTGATATTTGAATTTCCACTTATAAAATGCATCTATGTAACAACAAGGACTTGAACCCAGACCCCCTGAGAGTGTCTGTCATGTCAAACCACTAATCTATCACTGTTAGGACACGACATTGGCATGTCGCAAATATGCAGTGAACGTTACCGATATTGGCTTTAAACCACAGTGATTTAATTAAATGTAGAACTTTGGACATAGCTGTCATTCAAAAGGAGACTTCTGTCTATTGCCTGTTGTTTTACTGACTGTATGCAGGTCTACAATGGGTTTGATATATTAGCTTAGAAAGTAGTGTAAAAATCTGGTTTGAAATACCTAGATTAAATACTATTTGTATTCCTCCAGGTACCTGACCGAGGGGGCAGACCGAATGAACAGCAGCCACCGCCTCCTGAAATGCCTTCGTGGCAACAGAGATCAACACCTCAAGTGCGTGTACTGACTAAATTCTATCCATCAATCTTGTGGTAACTTAACCGTTGCACCAATTGAATTAATTGATTAATTAATTGGTTAATTGATTAATTAATTGCACTAATTTACCAAAGATTGATGTTTCGTCCACATCAACTGGACTTGCGGCGGTCTTCCACAGTCCAGTTTAAATGTGCGTTATTATTGCGCGCGTGTAAGATACACTAAGTGTACACTATATAAAGAAGCATGGTGTAAAATTTCAAGTGTCTAATCCTAGAAGCCAATGTTCCTTTTTATATATGTATATATGTACAGGTCTGGTTTTTTTACAGGGTGGTGGTGGTCGCGGTGGTGGGGGCGGTCGTGGTGGCGGCGGTGGCGGTGGTGGAGGCGGCGGTCGCGGAGGTGGCGGCGGGGACCGCGGTCGCGGCGGCCGCGTTCAAGGTGGCTACAACCAGGGCCACGACCAGGCACGGTAAGAATTGATTTTATATACATCTACCTTAGGTTGTGATGTCAAAATCATTCTTGTAATTATTATACAAACAAAAATATTCAGTTCACTTTACAGTGTTACCATTACCTCATCACACTTGATCAAATATAAATTTGTCATATTGTTGCAAATGGATCGCGACTCATATGTATAGAAAGCTTAAGGTCATAGGCTGCTCACAATGCTAGATGTGTGTTAGTAGATTGTAAACATGTTCGATCTAACATTATGTAGATTATGCAACACAGTCGCCCAGAGGAGTCCCTGGTGAGTTACTGGCTTTACAGTGTAGCTACTTTAAACCTGTAAAGGTCTATCTCATAACTCATAACACTCTTGGAGTCCTCGAAAGGGATATGTACAGGTGAGCTAACTGTTACATGCGTACAAAGTGGATTAAATGCATCACAGTGGAAATGAGGACTCTATAAAATAACAGCTTCTTTTTGTTTATCTCAACTGTTATTGTATTGTCATAATCGTTACAATATAATGTAACATCAAAACGCTTTCTTCCCAGGCCTCAAACAAGCCCCTCGCCGTACAGCCAGAACCAACGCAGCTATCAGACCTTCGAGGTGCCACCGGGCGGCTACCACAACCAGAACAACTATAACAACCAAGGCGGCTACAATAGCAACCAGAACAATTACCACCAAGGCGGTTACGATGGCAATAGGGAGAAGCGCGGTCACAACCAGAACCACGGCGGCGGTTACAGCCAGGGCTACGGCCAGGGTTACGACAGCAGCGGCGCTTACAACCAGGGTTACAACTCTCAGGGTATGTGTCTATTTTAGTTTTAAACGTACATCCGAAGAACTGATCAGTTACGAGAGTTTTGAACGCAGCAGCGACCGAGGTTCAAAGTACCGAGCTTCTGTGACAAAGTGCAAGGTTTATTTGATATGTTCTTAACTGAAAATTGTGTTAAAAGACAAGGGAAAATCTAATCGTAGCGCATCGCAAAATATTGTGACTCGGAACGGTCTACATTTCAGGCGGAGGCGGGGGTTACAACAAGGGCTTCCATTCGAATCAAGGCCATCAGGGCTACCAGACGCAAGGCTACCAGGGCCAGGGGCAAGGCCAGGGCCAGGGCCGCTACCAGAACGAGCACGACGACCGCGACCGCAAGGGCCGAGGCGGGTATAGGGGGCGTCGTTGACACAACACCAGTATCATTCGCCTGGTGTAGACTAACCCTATCGCTTGGTCGCAACTAAATAAAAATATCATGAATATCATTAAGGTATTTGGTCATAATCATTGATTTGAAACGGACATTATAAATAACTAGCTATAAAAGCTAAAAAATATATTTTTCTTCCTTAAAAACTAAGCCCATGTTACTACTAATACCTCCAAGAATATGTGTACAAAGTTTCATGATGATAGGTTGAGCAGTTTACGCGTGAAAGCGTAACAAACAAATTTACATTCACATTTATAATGTTAGTAGGGATGTAAAATTTTATGGATTTCCAATTCTCTCGGTTTATTAATAAAATGTTACGTTTGTAAGCGGTCTCACTACTCGGTGGCTGCGAATCCTTTCTGTATTTCCGTATACATGCAACAAATGTCCTGTACTTAGACTGTTCAGTGTTTGAATGAAATGCAGTAATATCGAGGCAATTTAACGAATATCGACTCTGAAGAATATGTACCGTTGATATTTTTAATATCTCTGCGATGTGTGCGTCCAGTGGGTTCCGTGGACACCGGTGCACGTGATATTATACAGTTTAACACTTAGATAGAAAATATATGGGCTGATAACTAATTAAAGCTATAACAGTTATTCATTAAATTAACAGAATATCGTGGTTAATACTGTTTTGTTTACTCTAATCTTGGTTTCGCACTCGTTCGTGTCGCGAACGTTCAGATTGTGGAATAGGCTTCACTCTGAGGCATCCCTAATAGGCTACCCTCTGAGGCATTCCTAATAGACTTCCCTCTGAGGCATTCGTAATAGGCTTCACTCTGAGGCATTCCTAATAGGCTACCCTCTGAGGCATTCCTAATAGGCTACCCTCTGAGGCATTCCTAATAGACTTCCCTCTGAGGCATTCGTAATAGGCTTCATTCTGAGGCATTCCTAATAGGCTACCCTCTGAGGCATTCCTAATAGGCTACCCTGCGAGGCATTCCTAATGGACTTCCCTCTGAGGCATTCCTAATAGGCGTCCCTCCGAGGCATTCCTAATAGGCTTTGATATGAACTTCTTCAAAGGCATTAAAAACAGTCCCTGGAGTTTGACAATGTTTCTAGTGTTGCAAATGTCTGTAAGGGACGGTAGCCATTAACTAATGAGAGTTCATTAGGCAAATTTGTTTGACGAAACAATAACAACTCACATGGCATTTTAAATTTACATACAATTCGTTGTTTAAACCCGTTAGGTTCGTGATTGTCTATGGTCGCTTATGGCTCGTTATTATGTTGGCCAATTGCCAGTGTGGCATGTAATTAGTTAACAACGGAAAAATGATTAAAAAAAAATTTGCACTTTTGAAATACTATCGCCATTGGTATTAAATTAGGCGATCGTATAGCCTTATAATAACGTAATCCTCGCAAAAAAATCATAATCACTATTTAAAAACATGTTTTACATATAACGGTATTAGATGAGGTAGATATTAATTTACTAGCTTTCAAAGAAAAAATACTGCACTGAAATATATTGCTCGGAGAGAACATCTCATAAAATAGTTGTTTAGCTTTATAACATCTGAATTTTAGCGTCGGCCGCTAAGAATAGTGTTTTAGAATGATATATTATATATTCGTAGTAACGCTATTGGTGATTGTATGAGCAATAAATAGATCTTAAATATTGTATGTAGAGTTCTTAATCCAGCCGCTAAAAGAGTCGTGACACTGGGTTTAGCTGAGGTTTGAACCTTTGTGGCATAATCCAACATTGTTTCCTACTGCATGTCGGTTGAGCATTACACATACTCTGCCACTATAGAATTGTGACGTCACTCTTTACATAAGAAATCTTACGCTTGTAACTTACCAATTGTAAGTGTAAACTATGGATGGTCACCAATGGTAACGACTGATCTTTGAAATAGTGAATCTATCCGTACACGAGAAGGCCCCAATTTTGTTCAAACGTTTTCAAATGACTCCCAACGTATCGGGAGTGTGGAGGAACCAGTGACCATTGAGGGGATATGTTGCTAAAACGGTGGAGCATTGTGGACCTTGTGCGTAGTGATAACTAAACATCAATTTGCATGCGCTTGAGAGTACATTGAAGGTGATACATGTAAAATTATTGTCTTATATGGTTGTATGTCTCATAAATAGGCACCATCTTGTTAAATTTTATTTGTACCATTTAATAGCTTCAAATAGCAAAGGTTATAATAATTATTGTGATAATTGTCTACAAAATAGTTACATTGCATATAAATAGACGAAACTATTTACTGTATTAAATAAAATATTGCTAGATAATAGAATAGTTATCATTAAAAATAATGCTTTAATATTATATATATATATACAGTCTTAATATAAACTATAATTTCTGTCTATTGATATGCATTTAAATTGAGTACATAATCAAATCAAAATCAGTTTTTTATGAACTCGTGAATATATAAAAACTCTTTGGTCTTTGAAGTCTATAGAGTGTATTGTTTATGGTAAACTCATTGATATCTAGCTATATATTACATATAAATATTGTCCAGTACATGGCTCTATGCGATATATGTCTATCACGGTTACTCATTCGAGTTGGCAATAAAGAATTTTTTTAAATTATAATGCAATTTTGTTCTAATTGTAATATTTCCTTTGAATACTCGGGTATTATTTATATTTATAACATAAAAATGTATACAGATGCAATGGCACCGTATATTGATATTTATTGTTATGTGTTTATTATTCATTTAACATTTCTTTTCGTTTAAATGCAACTCGCATTGTAACGTTAAATTTAATTTACAGACCGTTTTTGTAAATAAAATTAACAAACCCTTCAATTTGAAATGTGACAGTGTTTCAGTTTGTATATGATTTTCAGTGGCAATATGAACATTTATGGTTTTTTTTATATAGCAATATATAGTAATCAGACTCTACTCAGAAACTGATTTGTCATTTACCCATTTGGGGTCTCATTTATGTATTATAATCATTCATGAGTTACAATCGGGTGGTTTGCCCACGCCTGTGCCATTTATATAAAGAGTAATTCTTATCATCCAGTTTATATCTTTTCTATAGCGTTCAAATCATTGTTTTCACTTTTGTGTCCTGAATAATTAATGGTGAAACTTCAAAATACGATTGACCAACTCGCAACGATCCTAACCCACTTTGAACTTCCATAATATCTTCTATGAACTGTAAATTGAAAACGCTTCGGCTTGAGACTGAATAAATGTTATAGCTAGCGAACTTGTTTGTACTATTGTATTGTGTTTATTGAATATAATTTTTATTTTACCTTCAACGGTTTAGTTTTTTTTTTATTGTTCCCTGTGTTTTTTAAACGTTCATTATATATTTTTTTTTAATGTTGAAAGTGAAAAGTGAAGACTGGCTGCTTACAACTGGATTTGTTTATGGTTTAGTCTTTATATTATACTTTATATTATGGAGATACTTCTAAAGTGTGTACCTTTTATTTTGAAGCAGCAGTATCACAAGTGAGAATGAATACCCTAAATAGTTTGTAAGGAATGGCTCATTTCAAAACATACCTGTAATTTTCTTCCATTGCGATACTTTTTTGAAAATTACGTTTAGTCAGTGGTTGGTATAGAGAAAGGTATTTAAATCTCTAGTATTTTCTAAGAGTAGTCAAAGCTAGATATTTAGTTAATTTTACATTTGAATAGTTCATAATTGTTATGGTCAAGCCAACTATACTTGTCTATATTTTGTCCATTTTGTTATCTTCTTGCGAGTGTTTTGCATCGAATATCCAATTTCTCCTCTTAGTAATTAAATCGCATATCAAGATTTATGATATTCGGATGAATGCTTAGGATAGACGTAGCTGTGAAAGAAAACAAGAGCCTTCGTAGACGTCTAATGTGATGTAGGAAATAATATCGTGGACGAAATATAAGAGGTATATTTTAACTTGGCTATAAAAGTTTATACTTGAACTAAAGGAGTGTTGTGAGTTTATTAAATAAATAGTTAAATAATATATTTGGTTTGTTTCATTTTTGGTCATTATTTTTTTAACCTTATGTAAGAAAAAAGTTCAAGTTTTCATCATTACATTTCAGAATATACTTTCAAGCTGGCAACACTGAAACGAAACCGGGATATGACATATAACACTAAAACGAAACATATCTATGGTTCAGTTGTCTATGGTGTATGAAAAAAAAATTGTAGTCATTAAAAACCATACATTGTTGAATTATCTTGTATTATATTTACATTTTTATATTTCATGATATTAAAAACAATTTTGATCACATCAACTCTAGATGACATTACAGATCCTCGGTGCTCCATTTGTAGGCCTCTTCGGCTTGAGCCTTTCTCTTGCTCTGTTGGTCGAAGAACTTCTTCTCATAACCGTTGGAACGGTCCACACCGTCCCATCGATAGCCAGGACGGATGTTGAATCGGTTGGGAGGGAAACTGCCTTTGTAGGACGGTTTTTCTGCAATTTATTAGACATTTTTAGAAAAATCTCTTATTATTGAATATTATGCTTGTATAACCTCAACACTTAGGCAGACTTATGCTGAAAAATATACGTTTATTTTATATATCAGTCAGTAGGTTACAAGTCCAAGCTATCGTGAAGATATTGGACAACTGTTTTTACATACTATAGGCTTCATGAAAAATAAGAATGCATCGTTCACAGTATCAATAACCCAAGTTCAAACAGGGCAAATGTTTTTGTTGATATCAGTACTAAAACTGATGCCCACGGTGGAACTTCTAATTTACTTGTCAGTGTTTTTGACAGTATCCCATGAAAAATAGAAAGTAAAATGCTGACATTTATTAGTATAAAACTGCAGTAAGCGATATTTACAGTGGTGTTTCTGTTTTAGGCCATGTACATAAATTTAAAGAAATGGAAAATACCTGGTCCAAGTTCTCCCCGATCCCGTTTCTTATCC
Organism: Agara michaeli; assembly: GCA_018245675.1. Lineage (NCBI taxonomy): Eukaryota > Metazoa > Arthropoda > Insecta > Lepidoptera > Hesperiidae > Agara > Agara michaeli. The sequence continues at coordinate 626 of DWDX01005254.1, read as the reverse complement.
CTTATATATTTGAGCATGGGATCACCAGCTCTCTCCACGTCCTTCAGTCGGTCCTCCAAATCCTTGTCACCTTTCTGCCTCGCCAGAGGTTTACTGGCCTCGTGCATAAAATCTTGGACCCGTCGCTCTTGGTCTTCAATTTGTTTAAGCCTTGAAAGCATATTTAACTATATCGTATATAACATTTATAGAGATTAAATTCATATGGAATTGACATTCTGAAAATGGGTATACGCTGTTTCAATGATAGTTCACAGTGGACCCAATTATTCAGCAATTAGTCTTGTGTCAAAGGTGGACCTTGTGAAATTACTACATAGTATAAATCAAAGTCGCTTTCCGCTGTCTGTCCCTATGTCCCTATGTATACTTAGATCTTTATCTCTACGCGACGGGTTTTGATGCGGTTTATTTTGATAGAGTGATTCAAGAGGACTGTTTATACTATGTATAATAACATCCATTAATTAGTAGCGAAATACTGTTATTTTTGAGGTTTCTAATGTGATGTTCTAAATAATTACAGTTTTTGCGGTGGTGGCGGGACGAAGTCGCGGGCAAAAGCTAATAAGTAATATATTGTATGTATATATATATATGTATATATATATGTATATATATATATG
>DWDX01005253.1:0-10706 GCA_018245675.1 Agara michaeli | reverse complement strand
GTTTGCAAGGACAGAGATATTTGGCACTCGGTGCTTTCTGCCTACCCCGTTAGGGACCTGGCGTGACGGTATGTGTGTGTATTGAGTTAATTAAGTGTAAGCGGTATCGAGCCAGGGCGGTTGTTATTCAGGATTAGGTGACGCTTAAATGATTCCGTTCCGATGTTACATACGTGTGTGTAATCCATCTCTCGGGACCGCGCGTTCGATTACCACACCTCGAAGCGTAACATTAGTTTCGTACAGCAAATTGTGTGTAAACTTTTTTTTAATACTGGTCATACATAAAAAATATACAATAGTTTGTTTTTAAATTTCGTATTTGATTTTAGAATGTCTTTTCCAATATGCTCTTATATTTGTGTAATATAGCAATTTGTCGACGTAATTCGGCTCTGAACCGGGAGTTACGTGTGTTCTATGATAACGATTTTCAAAATTCGTTTAATCTTCGTTAAAAATGTTAAAGTTTTGTTACCATATAGAAATATTTTGTTGACTAATTATGTTATATATACAATGGATAGGCTGCGAACTATTTCATTGCCCTATAAAAGTCTTATCTTATCTTTGATATTCTTCACTCCATTAAATTTATCACCTGCCACAAAGGTTCATTTTACATCCAAGGTTAAAAGAAAATGGATAAGAGACAAATCATCCGTTGTCTCATTTAAATTGAACGTTTTAAATTAAATGTAGTTAACTAAAAAATTGTGTAAAGTTTTGATGACTTAAATTAGAATTTGGAATACGTCAAAGTTCGGGACACTTTTTTAAAAATCGATTTATACTTAAAGTCACTTTAAACACTTCAGTATTTAAGGGTTGCGAGGTAAAGTACATCACATTTGAGAGTCGGCAGTCGGGCGGGAATACCTACTACCAGGGAAGGGGGTGCTTCCCACATCCGGATGAAAAGCTGAGAATCCACAACATTAGTCGTTTTCCGCCCCAAGACCTGAGTGGATAATTCGAGATATAGCACCTCCTCTGACATACCTATAGACTTATACTTCTCGTGCGAGAGAGACGGTACTGTTTCTCTTACTTTCAGAGGCGGAAACAGAACTCAATTATGTAGAGTTCCACACAACATACAATACAAATATGATTTAATATAATTACATATTTCTTAATATTATATTCACTACTGTGTGCATACTAAACTGTTTGTATATACATCCTTCTATTTTGAATGCTTGAAAACTTTCGACAAAGCCCGTGAAGCATCTGTTAATATATTGATATAGAATCTATCTATTAATATAGAATGCCAAAATATATTTGCCGTAAACTAACCGATATTAAGCGATTTCTTCTGAAAGTGCGTAGGATTTTATAAAGTATATACACTCTTGTTTATAGACAACTAGAAGCAGTGATAGCCTAGCGGTTGGCGTGTATGTCTCACGCCGGTGATCTGGATTCAAATCCCGGCAAGCACCTCGAATTTTACAAAGTTACATGCGTTTTATAAATTGATAAATAACATATCGCTCGTTATGACTGTGAAGGTAAATATGGCGAGGAAACCTGCTCACCATAGATTTATGTATTATGATATTTGAGGTGTGTGCAATTTGGGAAGAAAAACCACAAATGGGTTGGTCAATTACTTGTATTTCCAGCAGTTCGCGATGCAGCAGCGCGATGGAAAGGACTCCTGGACTGCAGTAAAATTATAATAATAACTAGGGACAATTCCACACGCGGCTATCCGGTTCCAAAATAGGCAATTGAATGCCTGCGGTATGGTGACCGGACAAGTTCTCTAAGCACTCCACCATGAGGCCACTCCTGTTATTGCAATAAAACCCGTGCCCAACAGTGAGGCATGAAATATGTTCTAACCGTAATCGTAACCATAACCGTAGCAAATTGATTTTAACGAAATCATCATTTAAAAATGGAACACGTGAATACGGTTAAGTTTTTTTTTTTTTTTCAAATTAATTAATGAACTTTTAACGCACCCGTGCCAAGTCGTAAAGATTAAAAATTCAAATTCAACCCTTTTAAAGTCACAGATGCGTTACTGATAAAAGTTTATTTTACCGTAACGAACTTTAAAACGCAATTAGGTAATCTTGTCTAACAATTACAAAGGGAGGATTCATTAGCTATACAAATGCATATTGGGAAAGATAAAAAAAAATCCTTATTCACACACTGGACGCAACATACAAACTGTAGGCTTTTGAACATATAGCAATCAATAATAACATTTAAAATTATAAGGGAAGAGGCAAAAATACTTCTAGAAACAGAAAAAAAATCTTAGACTTAGCTTCATAATCATCGCGCTTGTGATAGTGCTTATAGCCCCGTGAGGCAAGAAGTCTGTCAGAAATACGGTCCACGTATATATCAGAGGCGACCATCTCATCCCTCAAGAGTAGCGAGGCATCTGTGACCGACCTCTGATAGGGTAGCCACTAACACATACTAACTGCACATATACTAACAAATACCAATTGGACTAATAACGATTCAGTTTTGCCAACTCTTAGTATAAAAAAAAACTGCGTATGAAACACCCATTAAACACGTGATAGATGTGAAACTTCTTAAAAAAACAATCAAACATCACAAAAGATATACAACAATAGAAAATTTGCCCAAAAAAATATTATTTATAAAATACTAAAGAAAGATTATCTACGATACCATAAAAAGAGAATTAAAATAACTCAATAGTTTTTGGATGCTTGGGTTTAGGTCACAATTGTTGGTAATGAAAAAAAATATTGTCAATTAATTTTAATTTAGGACAAATTATTCAGTCGTGTGTTCGTCTGATGATAATTTTTAAAATTCAATTAATAAGCGAATAAAAAGCTTCACGATATTTTGGTAATCGTTGGAACCATCCGATTATCATGCAAGGGGTAATATGGACGACGCCGTAAAAGTTTACGGTCGATGGTATCTTGATGGCCATATGTCCATCATTCGCCCATTCGGCGAGTTTAGGGTTAACTTTGTTAACTTATCTGTGCGTTTGACATTCTGTTTATTATTATCTACGGATCATTCTATTGCAACGGAACTGCGGTCAAAGTTTATTTGTTTGTCTATGGTTCACGTTAAGGCAAAATAAAAAGTTTACGATAAATTTTTATTAATATCTAACAATAATAAGCAACTAGTACATTGTAAGCATATATAATATAGAGCTTTCACAATAAGTTACTGGATAGATATGTAGCAATATTTTATCGTTAGTGTTTCGTCGGCCATTTTTTTCTGTTGTCTATGTACTGCAAACATTTGTAAATTAGTTTCTAGGTGTAGGTGAATGTTTTAGAAGAATTATGTTGATAACATAAAAATATATCATACCTGCATAAAATAAACTAAATTTTGTTTTATTCACAACTTTTTATAAATTAATGTCCATGGATGGATACACTTACCTAAAAACTATAAAAAGATAAAATTAAAAATGAACGAAGAATTCGATTACAAATTCAATTTACATGAGTATCAAAATACTGTGTTTATAAAAACATTGTAAAGAGCTAATCGATTTCGAAAAGTATCGTTTTCTGTCTATTCCGCGCCGCTGCGCGAACACCCGGCTGTTCAGATTTTATCGATATTCTCGGGTATTTCATTACAAACCGTTTATTTACAAATAGTTCATTTAACTGTGGTTTCTTTGGACAATTTATTGTTCACTGAGACTTCGAAACATAACTGGCTGAAGTTCTTTTTACTTCTTGGGACTTGATATGTCAATTTGCTTCAGTTTCATTACTACACCATCCCGCCAGGTCCCCAACGGGACAACAGAAAGCACCGAGGGTCAAATATCTCGTATTGTCACAGACAAGACGCGCTTGTACATTCATCACTGTCTTCATACATGGACACCAGTTCCAGACATTCTTGGCTTCCCTATCAGTAGGGCGAGGTAGGGTTTTTTAAGTCCAGATTAAAGTCAACAATTGATAGTAATAGAATTAGATTAGGCTTTTTTTATTACTAAGTATGTTAATCATAATTAAGTGTAAAATTATTTTCAGATTATATTTGGGAGCGATTTTAGCTGCCTATAGATTGATAGTGTTAAAACTTTCTTATAAATTGGGTTCTCATCTATCATATTAAGTAAGCACCCATTTCTAAATATCAAACATAATTCTTTTTGATTTGAACAAACTCATATCTATTACTTGATAAAATTATATCGATCGGAATACATTATCACTAAATATATTTGTCTTCTAACGTAACTTATCTTTTAGAGAAAAAACCTTCATATTAATACATAATCGACGTTCGAAACAAACTAGCTAGCAGTGTAACGTTTTAAACTAAATCATTGGCAATCTATATTCGCAAAACATCCGCATGAGAGATTGAAATTTCCAATGCATTTAATGTCGAGTAATTTGTATCTAGCCGACATGCGGGCACGGATCTATTGAACCCGTCAATTGCCCGGTTGAAATGTATCCGGGATCGGACAAAAAGTCACCTGTCCGCGTTAAATTTGCGATGATAAGCATCATTGGACGTTTAATGTACATATTTATTGCGCGGCGGGAAGCGGCCGTGGCGCCGTCGCTGTGGTAGCGTGCGCGTACCGTTTAAATGCTTTTTAATACAGAGAGTCATTTTCGTGCTGTTTATCGGACTGACGCTACCACTTTGACAAATTGTAGTGGATTGTTAACTGATTCTCCGCTCAGCGCACTCGATCAATGTAGAGTATGATCGAGGCCTCTCGCGGACCCCTACCCACCGGATGCGGAGTCATCTCTAGGAATCCATGTAGCCTTGTAGCTCGGTATCGTTGCGTTGCGAGCGGCCAAAGTGGGAGCTCGCACCAATTGGACAGCGATCCCGGGAAGGATCACGAAGACACGGGTCGAGACACTTGTCCCATTAGGTAAGCCCATTGAACGCGTCACGCTTCCAACAGCACAGAGGAAGGCCACTGGGGCGTTGTAGTGGGGAAAGACCCACGTAACCTGAACCATTTTCAAGACACCGCGGTGCCTTTTGAAGGTTTCATTTTTTTTTGAGTACATGAAAAAATTCAAGGACCATGCCTGGGGGTCCCCGACTCCACGCGCACTTTCCTTCTCGGCTTTCAAACGCTAATAAAAACCACTTACGATAACAATATTAGCATCGGATTCACTGGTTTACCTCGTCTAGTTGTTAGTTAATCCACAAAAAGTATCCCAGGCGAATGAGATGCGATTTGCGTTAAACCCTCAAGATCGAGCTCTGTGGAGCTTCATTACTTATTCAGCTGTATTAAGTACGGAACCCTCTTAATATTGCTCCGAGCCCCTGGGAGAGCCCTAATACCGCTAAGAAACAATAACGCACTTAAATATTTTGAATTATAAATCAACTCAGCTCTTAAGACGTTTAACGTGGTACTGTAAAAGTGTAATCATAAATAATGCTTTATCGAGGATATCAACAGATGGGGGAAAAGAGAAGATACAAAATGCTGATGGTCTTACGTTGTTCAGTTATAGAAAGAGATAGAGAGAGTAGTAAATGTGCGGCTAAATCTAGACTAAGCTTTCCACTTAGACCAAACATGCATTTTATCAAACTATAGACCGGGTGCAGTCATGCTAGTGAGAGTAGATCTAAGTCCAGCTGCATTCTTTAAGGCTGATAAACGGTTTGACGAACTCATCAACATCATCGTCTCTTGTGGCGTTCCACGTTAAATACGGATCTTTTAAGAAACGAACGGTTTAAATTCATGCCTAGTCAGGCTGACCCGACAGCAGGTAAACTTAGCAACTTGCTCAATTTTTCCGTTGCATTGCGTGAATACAATGGCAGATAATGAGAAAATAAGAACAAAAATCGATAGAAAGACATTAACGGATATTCCCATTGCAGGTTACCATAAAATGCAGTGCTGATTGCAACATGGATTCGCCAGTATCGTCTCAAGAAAACGACATCGAGGTCAACGTGGTCTCCGGCGCGAGCAGCCCGGACATCCCCTCCTCGCCGTCTCGAAAAGACCAGAAGAGCCCCTTCTACGATTTAAAGAAAGACAAAGAGGACAAAGCGACCGGCAGCGCCCCCTACACGAGCTTCTCGATAAGTTCCATTTTGAACAGAGCGGAGCCGAGGAGAGAGTCGAACGTTCTCGAAGCGGCGCTAGCGGCTAACCATTTTGGAAACGCCAATGATGCTATGCTTTCTAGGTAAGTGGTAGACTGTAACCCTTTTTATGTCCCACTGCTGGGCTCCGATGGCTCCACCGCATTGCTCTAATGTGATCCAACTCATCAATGATTATTACCTTTTATTTATCATCTATACTAATATTATAAAGTGGAAAAATTTGATTGTTTCTGTGCATGGAATAGGCTTGAAACTACAGGACCGATTTGAAAAATTCTTTCACCATTAGAATCCTACATTTTCCTTGACGAGCATAGGCGATGAGATATTTTCAAAAAAGTCAGGCATCCGTATGAGAATTTCGATAATGCAAACCAACGTGTGAGAAAATTACCAAAAAAATCGTTATATCGCCTACGCTGCGGAAATTAATAAGAATAGACCAAAGTATGTATTAACATGCGAAGCCGGGGCGGGCCGCTAGTTTAATACATCCAGAAGCAAAGGTTGTAAAATAATATGATTGATATTAAAATTTAAGCACATTTACGTGTATCTTAAATCATGATTATTCCATCGGTCATGTCCGCAAATAGTCTGAACCGCAGCGACCGATGCTCCAAGCGGCGGAATATCTTAGGTTGATCAGATATAACCTGTTCCAACCGGTCAGTCTACTTGCGAAGAACACCAAATTAGTTGGGCAGTGTGAACATAGTGGTTTAGTTCGCATACTCAATCGAAACTTATGAAATGTGTTGGTGTCATACTTTTAGTTAATTAATGAAATACCGACAAATGTAGAGTTGTTACAATTAAACATGTTTTAATGAATTGTAGCGTAAGTATTATTTATTTATTTATTTTTATTTATATTAAAATTCACATTTACAAATTTTTACACGGAATCATTTAAAAGGGTGCAGACGTAAACTCATTGAGTTTTACTAAAAAAAGTCTAAGTTTAAGTCTATTTATAAGTTGTCTATTTATTAAATAATAATTATACAATAAATAATAACAGTGTAAACAAACTGTATGTGACAAATAAAATGAATTTTAAGATAAGAAGGATTGAAAAACCTTCTTTTGTAACAATTTTATTATAACTGGAACGATGTAACAATAAAAAACGCAACAAACAATTTAGTTGCAGTAAAAACAATATTGTCTAAACAAGGCCAATTTGTTGCTATTGTATTAATCTTAGCAGGGTTGTGAAGGTATAGAGAGACATGATATTTTTATTACGACGAAAGAAATACGCTCATCACACACGCGTTTGTCCTGGGTGGGAATCGAAACCATGACCTCCGGTTTTGCAGTCGAGCTCACAAACCAATTAACTACAAGGCCAGTCGGCTAGTAGCAACTGTCTCAAGTGAACGCAGCACCATCGATCGGATAGCAGCTACTGCTAGTTCGCGGCTACGAAGCCAACTCGCCGGCTAATAACATTATACAAGAACTTTGATCATTTGCGGTTGGCAACTTCTGGCCGGCTTTTAGTGGTCTTGTTCGAGCTGATTGGCTTAAGCTAAACTTCTATTACCCTATCATTGAATTACTAGAACCGCTATTCCTAGAATATACCATGCATTCACAATTTTATTTCTCTAGTTAATAATCTGTCTAGTTTTCGTACTAGTTACATTATTTATGACGAGCTGTGCTTCATAGCGCTGCCCGTTTAAATCACAATCCTGAGGGAGTTTAGGGAGGGATAAAACGTGGCCTATATGCATATTGTCCTCTAACCTCCTCTATTTCCCAGTGAAAGTCCCATTAGAATCGGTTTATCCGTTCCAGTGATTAGCCTGGACAAATAAAGAGACAGACGGACAAAAATTTAAGCAGATATTGCGATAGAAATTCCAGTGCTTCGATTCTCCTCGAGCGAAAAAGGTGAAAATCATTTGTGTAATATTTTCTTATCGTACAATTGGACATAATCATTGTGATTACATTCACTCATACAAACATGTTTAGACAGGCTGATGACGAGACAATCTCTACTAAAAACGTTTTGCATCTGAGTCTAATAAAAATATGATTAGCTGTCCGGGTATCATAACATTTAACACCCTAAACTAGAATCAGATAGCCGTGTGTGAAATTGTCCTAATTATTACGATTACTGTTTCAAAATTAAAAATAAATGATTAATTAACATCTTAAACCGTTAAGATCGCTATGCGGGATAATTATAAAACTCAATAAACCATTTTGCTTAAATAACTTCTTAACATGTATCCTTATAACCACGAATAAGACTTTATTCCACTGAACTTAATCCAACGTCGCGTCAAACATCGCAAACGAAATAAAAACAAAACCCTCCACTACCCTTATCCGTTTAATCCGTATGAAGAAACATCATTACCCCATCTAATCAACGGGGGTTACAAGTAGTTTCCCCTTTACAGGGTAAAAACGACCCTTTTATCTGGCAACACCGCGTAAAACTCGGCGGAATGGCTAAACGAGTCGCAAGCCAACAAATTGGGACACGTCAAGCCGTCTTGTTAAACATGGCGCTAGACGTCCGTTTCCGGTTTACTGACATCTCGACCGCTTATTTTGATTATCACGGTTAAATGTTTGCGAATTTGTCTCTTTAAAGCCTATATTTGTTAATAGAACGATGAGTTAATTGTAACTTAAGCCATTAATGACAGCAGAGGGATTGTATCATTTCATTTATTAATAAAACTTTAATTTATAAGTGCTTGTTTCCAAAACATTTCACAAAGATTTTGATAACAAAAATGCTTTATGCATTCATTTAATTGCTATTATAATTATTATAAGGCGCAGTAGTAAAATACCAATATGGCATCCCGCTAGCTGTCAATCAAAATATGAAGAGATAAACAAGTTGAGTAACACGTAGGTATCGTTGTTCGAGATTTTTAAAATAGGTAAATAAATCTCGCAAACAAATTGGCTGAGAGCAAAAAAAAAGCGTCCCCCGTCCTTTAATTACGCCTACGGTGACGGCGGACATTTTCCTCCGATGTAAACGATCTGTCACTGTTGGCGCCTTTTTGTTGACGTTTCAATTTTTTCTTTTTTTTTTTTACTTTTTTAATCCTCCGCACCGTATTGTGTAGACGTTTACGGTCTGTTAGTGAGTTAATTAAGTAATTTTAGAAGAAAAACACGCAATCGCTAGGGGTCTGTGATTAATGTTTTTTTTTTATAAGAAACATTAATCACATTGGGGGAATTAGTACGAGCTTGAGATGTTTTTTATTTCGTCTAATTAAATGCTATTTGAAACCTCGAAACTGAGAAAACACAAGCGGTGAGCTCGCATTTTTATGAGTTTTATCATTTTTCTTTGATGTTATGTTACACTTTTTTTCTGATGATTTTAATGTATTCTTCTGTGTTTATTTTTGTACAAACTCACAATTTCATAAAATCACGCTTTCAAATTTTTTGAATTTAATCGGATAAATTTTATATTTTAAACAAGTATGGTATATATGTATCGTTTTCGTAAAATACGGTTTCCAAAACCGCATGTAATCTACAATACTTCTCCAACCTTGATTATTTACAAATCCGTCTGTCTGTTAGTAGGAATCTCTAAATCCCTTTGATCCCCTATTGTGTGTTATGTTCCTTATTTACGACTAGCTTACCACCCCTGGCGTTGCACGACCTAATCTTCTAATATTTCCATTGGGAGGCGATTCCTTTTAGACGGTTATTCTTTGAAGTTTAGCTTTTGCATTAGTATTATATGTGGTTCGTTTTAATTTGAAAGCGCTTAGCAGACAAAGAAGTATATGATAAATGGGCCGCAACTTTTTATATGTTCCATTACTGACCATGGGTCTCTCCGGCGACTGCGGGTAGCTGGGGCATACATGACCACGCTGCTCCACTGCACATTGCCAGAGATTCGGACTAGCGGCTGTTTGTCATACATCTAAATGCTAACTGCGTCAGGCGTAACTTAACTATACGACGTGTGTAATTGCCTCCTCGTCGAAGCTACGAGCGCTAGTCGATTATCAAGTAAAAAAATACGATTATAGTTACTTACACTTCAATAGGATAGCTTACGAAGAGTTTTCAAGATAATTTCCATGTTTCTGGGAGTAATTCGTTGGTCATGAATGCTCTCGTATACGTAATTACGTATCGAAAGGTAGAGAAGATAGCTGCAACGTAGGGTCTACGAGTTCTACGAAGACTATTCGAAGTTAATCAAGACTGACATAAATTACTAAATTACGTAAAGATGTTATGTTTTAGATGTTAAAAAAATATATAATGATTTAGATGTTAAAAAAATGCGTTATTTGAAACTGTCTCTTTTCTTCTAGATTCTGCTTTTTAAAATTGAATTTCCCCGATTTTTAGCTCTCAATCTTGGTTACTTCATATCGAGCAGACATTCGTTATAAAATAAATATTTCAACATGTTTCCTTAGACATATTAAAAACTTGAAATTATATCTATACTAATATTATAAAGCTGAAGAGTTTGTTTGTTTTTTTGTTTGTTTGAACGCGCTAATCTCAGGAACTACGGGTTCGAATTGAAAAATTATTTTTGTGTTGAATAGTCCATT
>DWDX01005252.1:0-10706 GCA_018245675.1 Agara michaeli | reverse complement strand
TGTGTGTGTGTGTGTGTGTGTGTGTGTGTGTGTGTGTGTGTGTGTGTGTGTGTGTGTGTGTGTGTGTGTGTGTGTGATATATTTTTATTTTCATCATCCTCTCTCAGATCCGAGGTGTGAAATACGCGGGCAGTTTGAAAAGTAATTAGCTGGCCAAAGAATAGGATGTACGCATTGACGTTGATTCTTTACCGACGTAGGTACTGTATCCGCGCGCGCTGCCGCCCCAAGGCCGTTCGCATTTAGACTTCTCACTAATTATTTCGCGATAACTTCGCGGGATTACTGGGAAGGCGTATAAGTGAGACTTGTGGAAAACGGGTATCTGAAGAATTTGACGGTTTTTTAAATGTACCAATGCCATTGCCAATTTGCCAATGGTCAGCCTGAAAACATGTTTTGCTCATTAAATTTTAATCATTTGTTTTAAATTAAAATAGACCTAAAATATTGAAGCCGAAATAATCGCACGCACTTATACAAAGATCATCAACGATCTTAACATTTTAACCTCCAATTACCTCATATGCCTTTCTCCGATCAAACGTTTTGTAATAAAGATAAATTGGACGAATCCAAAACAAGCAAGGAATTATGCGAGATAACAAGCAATCCGTTTAAGTACACTCAGTATGGCGAACGATAATGCCCTTACTGAAGATCGCGGCACGAATCTCTCATAACTCACCAACGACCACGTATCGAAAATACTCTCGAATTGTGCAATGGCATCGTTACTGGTAATATTGTAACATCATACCAGATCTCTAACGGGCTAGGCGGTAAACACCGATTGCCAGATGTCTATGCTCATAAGATAGATGCCTTGTGTAAATGAGATTATTGGTGTAGAAAAAAGAAATTATATGTTCCAACGTGACATCACGCCTGTAATCCCCTAAGGGGTACGCAGAGGAGTGTAGTACACCCCCACACTTCACCAGTTACTTTTAAGTCCCACAATGGAATAGGTGGTGAGCCTATTGCCATGCACCGGGCACACATCCAGACTGAGTCACTACTAGAAATTTTAAATTATTATAGAAAAATCCAACAGCACCCAACCCGGGAATTGAACCCAGGACCTCCCGATCGGCAGTCGCGCTAGCAACCGCTCGACCAACGAGGCAGTCAATGTTCCAATGGTCCGGATATTGGCACGAGCGACCAATACTTTCCTGTTTTGACCAAACACAGTCCAAGAGAATCAAAGACCTAATCGGAATTCCATTTTATATATTTATTAGTTTATGTACACAAAACAAATAACAAATACAGACCAAATAGGAAATGGGACGGCACGAAGGTACTGCTTGTTTCCCTGAGAAATTTCTTCCAGCAGACCTGTAATTACCATATACGAATTATCAAAAGAAACTATGATGTACGAAAGAAAAATGGCGGAAGAAAGAATGAGGAGTGCCGTAAATAAAAAAATAAAGCAAAGTAATCAAGACGAAGTACGATCAGAAATAGGTACATATTATCTGGCTGGTGTCAAAACTTGTGACGGATCAATAATTGAATTTGATCGGTTTGCATCTCATACTTCACGATTCTTCCTAGTTTTGGGACAAATCTATCCGACGGAGTTTTGCACAATACAATTTTATTGTATACATCCATAGCGGAGGTCACAAAACTACTCCACAAATTCGACTCTCAATTTAACCCTTACGTAATATCTGTGCCGTTTTCCTCGTGCTACCTTCTATGACGTCACGTAATCGTACAATAAAATCGTAACTTTATCACAGACAGAAACGAGTTTTTTTTGTGGCAATTTTAATAAATACAAAGAATCGGATATCGATTTTTCAACTGTACAATTCGTTGTTGGCGAGGTTATTTTATTTTGTGCATCGTATGTTCTGTCATTTCGATTGTCAAAGACACGATCAGGCCAGGAGTGGCTGTGTATAATGAGCCTGTATCCCGACTTCGATGAAAATTGAAGAGGCGACAGAAGTTTGTCAGGTCCATAGTCGATGATAATCCTTAGCCCCTGCATACCCCTATGTAAACGACAAGTAACTTATGACGGCGTACATACAACTAGAATTCTAAAAAGCGGACAGCACGCGGCGTATGAATGATACCATGCCAACGGTACGAGAGAAAACGATGTTTGCAGACAGGCCAATTAAATTCAATAAAGCGTGGACAGACGTCAGCGAGACACGTGCGATCTTGTTGCGACGCCGCGAAGGTCAAAATCGAATGGCAAAATGTTGTACAGTCGATTCAGCTGAAAAGGTGACAATAGTAAGTCAATGTCGTCGATATCAATATGGTTAGGTGCTAGTAACAACATAGAAATGACATGTCGCCCAAACGTGGACGCGTGCAACTAACATTGGAGATAATCATTTTTGAAGATATGCTTATTTATGTTTAGACATATGTAGATAAGTTTCATATTTGTTGAGATCAAATTGCAATGTCTATGCAAAATGTACAAATGTTGGTCCCAAAGGAATAATACATGGATGAATCGTGGTACGCTTTCGGGTGAATTTAGATTAATTGATAAATAATAGATTGGCTAACAATGCAATATAATACATACTAAGATTTTAATGCAATCTACACATGGAGTGATTCAAGAATAGAGATAGCCTGCGCTGTGATAATTATGCAGATTTGTATGTGATAAAAATGACCACTTTATTAAGTGCGGCTGACTTACGGAACATGATCAGTGGCATTCACTTTTTTTTACTCTTTCATTGGTCCAATGCTGGACCGGGCTCTCGTGCTTAGAAGGATTTAGGCCACACTCTACCACGCTGGCCATGTGCGGATTGGTAGAGTTCACACACCTTAGAGAATATTATATACATACTTTATAACATCTCTGAGGTGTGCAGGTTTCCTTACGATATTTTCCTTCACCGTTACAGCGAGTGATATTTAAATTTCATTTATAAAACGCACACAACAAGTCAGAGTTGCGTGCCAGGATCGAACCCAGGAACTCAGTTGGTATGTCCATTCGGTATGGCACTCTGTATGTGGCTATGATATTCGCGGCTTAAACAAGGGAGTGGCAAATCGTCTCTTGCCAATTCGAAGGAGCGTGGATCACCACGCGTCTAATCTCATCGGTTGGCACTTAACTAACCATTGTCTCGTTGCTTCTACTATTGACACTTAATATTTGAGCATGTGTGGTAATATCTAATTCCACTTGTACCATATCATGAGTTTTTATTGCAGATCGCGTATCTGCATTACACAAAGATTCGCTTCTGTGATAATAACCGCTATTCCGTGGACTTGGAACGTGGTATATCTGAGATATTATCCAATGAAGTCGTAGTTCCCTAGTCGTCGTTGAGTTCGTTTAACGCCAGTGGAAAAACGGGCGCAGCTTTGATTTTTATCATCACCTAAAATTTGTTCAGAGCTGGGACACAAACGAATCTGGTAAGGCGCGATCATATCAATGTAGCCGAATTCTGGACAGGCGATTTCATTGATTTCAAAGACTCTTAAACAAGTACTTACGTTTACTTGGAAGACTGTATGTCCGTTACTTTTTAGAGTTCCTGACCTAATGGCTCCTCTAAACGTCGACGTGTGAACAGTCAACAGTTGCCCCATTGAGATCTTTTGATTAACATTTTTTAACAATTATTCAATTGTTCCCGTATACTCTTAGAGAAATAATTTTATTTGCTTGTTATGGTATACCAATTTCCGAAGATTTATTATCTGAAGCTACTGATTAGGCTTACCGTTTTTAAAAAGCACGGGCTTTTTACAGTTTTCTGAGTTCTTACATATCGCATGTCGAAATTCGAGTGGAATATTAAAAAAAAAACCGACGATTTGAGTAGGTACTTCCTCCATTTTGAAGTCGGTTAAAAAATAAAACTTAAGTGCTTCATTAATGTTAGGTTCGCAATTGTTTACATAATATGTCTCGCGTCTTTGATGGATTCGTGCGGAGTAATTGTTCTCTGTGGGAGAATTGAATCTAGCGTGTTTATGCAATTCTTTTCGTTATACCACACGTATATTATACTAACAATTCGCATTATCATATGTCAGTATATAATCTTTTGGCATTTTCTATTTCTGATCCGCGCTCAAAATTGGCACTGGTCGAGGCTTCTGTGAAGCGTCCGTCTATGAAATTACATTTTTTTTCGTCATGTGTCTCTCTACTGTACGTATGAAAAGTAATGTTCACAGTTTTCGCGAGAACAAACACACAGTATATTCTCATTGTCATATTTACCCGTATTTTCGACGGGGTAGGCGGAGTCATAACATTTCTACTGGCTACGTTTAGACAAAGGATTGCCTCGTCTTCTTTCAACAAAACTAAACTGGATAAGAAACCTTGTGGATTTTTGGACAATTACGAATACTGTGTCGATATGAGTATCTATTTATTTAGTAGTGTGAATATATTGCTGTGATTTAAACGTTCCTTTTAAATCTGGTGCAAATAAACATTATGCCTTTGTCTTTGATATTTGAAACGAATCTATCGGCCTTGTACTTTTCAAACATGGCCACAGCTCCGCTTGTACGGAGCGTTGCTTCAGGGCGATGTTAACGATGCCATATTTGAAAGAGGGAAGATGCCATTCTTCAGTAATAATAAACATTTCATCACGATAGCTCCACTTATATTCGTACGGCGTTCTTGAAATATTTTCTTACTTTATTTATCAGCATTGATTAATTTAGTTAATAACGTAACATCACGCCTGTAATCCCCTTAAGGGGTAGGCAGAGGAGTGTAGTACACCCCCCACATTTCACCAGTTACGTTTAATATAATCGTAATTTGATTAAATATACTGATATTGTATCGGCTTACGTTTCTTTACTGCTCATCAATAAAATCAAAATAACAAAGATTGGTAATATTGTGGAAGTTTACATGTCATATGTGTTGTTAGTTCAGAATAAGATGAACGTTTAGGTGTACACATTAATATTCGACTGGTAATTATAATTTCTTCACTACATAGTATAAAACAAAGTCGCTTCCCGCTGTCGCTATGCCCTTATGTATGCTTAGATCTTTAAAATGACGTAACGGATTTTGATACGGTGTTTTTAAATGGATAGAGTGATTCGAGAGGAAGGTTTATATGTATAATAATATATGCGCGGGACGAAGTCGCGGGCATAAGCCAGTAACTTATAAAATACCGAATTCACGGAAAAGACAATGTGACGGTTTGACTGTATGAGCAGAACACCTATCGTCATATATACATTAATACAGTTACACCTTTTTCCCACGTGGGTAGGCAGAGACAAAGAATTTCCATCGCCTACGGTCCTCCCGTTTCTTTCTCTTCCACCTTCATCAGTCATCGGGCAGACTCATTCATTGCGGGTAGGTAGAACGTAGGTAGTAAATACCTAGTCTTCTTTAACAAAGTCTCAGATTAGAAATAGTAATATAGAATTCGCGGAAAAGACGACGTGACGGTATGACTGTGTGAGCATCTTTAAACCATCGGAATACGAAATGGCGCCGAAGTAACGAAGCTTGAGCCCTGGCGTCCGTCCAATTCATTAACACGGGTTGTATACTGCACACATATTGCTATCTTGAAATTCGCGTTTGAAATGCGCGGGTATGATACATTTTATGTTTGTCGAGTGTGTAAGAAACAAAATTATTGTCGTAGCCAAATATAAATTGACAAGTTCGAAGATTCCAATAGTTCCGGTGGTGCTGTATAACCAAAATACAGAGTGTTTTTTTTTCAACTTAACGCGGGCGACCCAATCCGATATAAGGCATAGCGAAAAATCCATAAAGAATCTGATTCCACCAGTTCCGTTTTACCAGTGAACGTCAAGACGTAACGCGGCTACTGTCCGCACTTAATTGAAGCTAAATCTTACGATGCGTTTCGCCAAGTCGTTTCTGGTGCAGACGGAAATGGAACTCCCTGCCGGTCCCCCTGTACGTAGGAGTTTATATTTGTATTATTCAAAATAAAACTGTATAGGCACTTTTTAAACAAACGTGCTGCATCCTAAACTGCAATTTATCATCTGATCAGTTCGCAGTCGAAACGTAAAGGTATTTATACAATAAGAAATATTAAAAAGTATTTCGAGACCTCCGCAGTTACTGAATCTCAAAGAAGATCAAAAGACAACAAAGTCTAAGCTCAACGGGAAATGAAATCCCGAGCCCCAATGGCTTTTACTTCGTAATATTTAAGATTAATTTACAATTAATGATTATGCTCCCATGAAACTTTGAAATAATAATTAATGAATTAGTCCATTTGTACATACCATTTACGAATTGATTTATTCCCATATTATTCATAACATTAGCGCCGCTGTATCTATTGAAAGATACGCAACCCTCCAACATTTCTGATTTATGAGACGCAAATCAATAAATCATTGTATAATTTGAGTGAACTGTTCTGATTCA
Source organism: Agara michaeli (assembly GCA_018245675.1). Classification (NCBI taxonomy): domain Eukaryota; kingdom Metazoa; phylum Arthropoda; class Insecta; order Lepidoptera; family Hesperiidae; genus Agara; species Agara michaeli. The sequence continues at coordinate 4,276 of DWDX01005252.1, read as the reverse complement.
TTCCGACACATGAGTTTCACTGATTTGTGGAACTCTAAATGCATTTGTTTGAATGCATCCTAAATATATGCACGCTAAGGAATTTAGAATTAGAATCTTAGAATTTGAAAACGTCAGGACTTCTCAAATGTACAGTGACTATAGCCTATTGTGTTTTTTTTTTAAATTGTAAATTTCAACACCGAAGAATTTGTTAGAACGCCTATAGGTAAAGTACAAGCCGTTCAACTCACAGAAAATGACTCGTACGATTAGATATTCCGGTTGTATTATGTACAAATTATTTATATTGAAAGTGGCTCTATCTGTTGCTAGTTAGATAACACCTCGACAGACAGCTTCACCTAACTAGTTCGCAACCTTTCCAACAGATGGCGTTACTAGTGTTAGAAGTATTCTAATGTTTTTTTTTATTGAATTGATTTTTACATAACAATTTCCTCTAGAGTAATTTAAAAATAAAGAGCATAATATTTTTTTAATCTACATATTTTAGTAAGTTTTTCTAGAAAGTCTAGAAACAAACAAACAAAACAAACGTACCATCACGCCTGTAAGTCTAGAAACAATATACATAACTAGCTTTTACCCGCGGCTTCGCTCGCGTGGACTTCGGTCTGGCATATTAAGTTTCTTGACAGATCATTTAAATAGTAAAAAAATTATCTTAATAATAAAATAAAATAATCTTAATAGTAAAAAAAATACAGACGAATTGAGTACCTCCTCTTGTTTGAAGTCGGTTAAAAAAAATAGGTTTACAATTGCAAAAAATACTAACGAATAAGTAAATTAAGTGCATGTCAATATGAAATAGATTAGCAACAGTAACACGCGAATGTATCGAGACGGAAAAAAGTGTCTCGGGCAAGTGGTAACCGGTTGCCGCGATTAGTATGTGAGGGCGGCTCTCATCTTGACCCCGTTGTGGTGTCCTTAGCATGCAGTCTCCATGCGGGGAATGCGCTGGGACAGGTGGCAGTAACCTTTGCACTCGTATCGAAAACCTACTAATAATAACAATAAAGAGTGATGAATGTAGGAGTTTCATTAAAAATGGCAGGGAATGGAACCAGTTTGGTAGGCTGCATCTTCGCTTACCATCAGGCGAGATGGCAGCCAAACGCTTGGCTATATCGTTTAAAAAGAAGCTTATATTTGGTAGTCAGTGCTTTCTGCGTACCCCGTTAGGGACCGTGATGGTATAATATTAATAATAACTGAACGGCTGATAAACATACATAATTATTAGATATTTTTATGAACAAACAGATGTTCTCATTTCATAAAGTATAAATGTTTATATTGCATGGAAATGGAACCCACTCTCTCACCACTAAACCAAGAGGTCATTCAATAATAATATCTAATAAATTTGGTGAACTTACGGCAATTTTGTTTCAGTGTGAATCGAATGTATTTTTGTAATATAAATAAATATGTCTTCGGAAAATGTTGTGCACGTCTGTGTTTGTTTATATCGTTGAAATGTCGTATCAGTGCAGGATATTCCAGTGTCGAGTGCGTTATAATATGAACACTTTACACGCGTGCAATATTTCTATCTATACGTCTATGAGGATATAAAAAACTAATGTTTGCAACTGAGTTTATTTGTACGAGGTAATCTTCGAAACTGCTAATCCAATTTTGAAAATTCCTTCACCAGTAGAATGCTGAGAAACATCTCCGTCCTTACAAACCGGACGTGCTTCGTCCACATTCATCGCTCTCTTCATGCATACACGCCGGTTCAGAGACTCTTGACTCCCCCGTCAGGCAGAGTCTGACCTGTTCGGTCGGGATAGGACTGTCTAGGTTTCTCTCGGCACCTACATCCGTTAACACTTGCATTGTATATCTGCTTTGTCATTCTTTCATCATCCATTCTTTCCACATGTCCGAACCCACGGAGCATTCCCTTTCTCATTTATACACCGATGCTCTCTTTTACACAAAGCACTATAAAATATACTAAAATATTATAATTCGAACTTTGTACCTTGTCGTTACCGTAACCACTAAACCATTGCAGTAATTGCGCGGCTGGCTCGAGCCGGTATTCATAAAACCGCCCGAGATTATATCAGACGTTAGTACTGTTCGAGATCATTAAGCCCCTATGACTTTATTCACGTACCCCATCTTTCGTGTGTCGCCAGCTAAGAATTACAGTCACAATTGGGTAAATTCCAAACACAATCTGATTCCAAATCAGTCAATTGAATACCCGTGTCGTGGTTGTGGACAGCTGATAGAAATATATATTTCAGTATGATAACGTATGTACATATACCTATGTAACATTTCTAAGGTGTGCAGGTTTCCTCACGATGTTCTCCTTCACCGTTGTAGCGAGTGATATTTAAATTTTTAGTTATAAAACGCACGTAACCTGTATCCTATATCCTGGCACGCATGGATCGAACCCAGGCCTCCCCGGAGTGGAAGGTTGAATATCAAACTCTGGGGTATCACTTGCCTTAACTGTGTATGGCATAATTTTATTTGTGTATCTTCACAGAATCTCAGATCTTATCATCTCCCCGGCGCCGACGCGAATTAGTTCAGTTATTCTAATTGTCACTGTTTGTCGATCATTAACAACGATTAGAGAACACCAGCAGGTCTAATTGACGAGAAAACAACTAGTATTTGTCAATAAATATTATACTACACACAGTCAAGTAATAATAATAATATCTTGGGACAACACACCCGACAAACTAAGCAGAGCCTGTAATTACCAGACAATAGATAAACGATATATTGACTCTTATATTGTTGTACCACTGAACGCGGATCTCCTCACAGTGTGAAGGGTTTAGGCCTGGTCATTCGCCTATTGGCAGACTTCACACACGTCAGACACGTGACATATTTTATACATTCTCTAATGTGTGCTGGTTTCCTCGCGATGCTTCCTTTCGCCGTTGTAGCGATGATGTTTAAATTTTAACTTATACAACGCGCGTAACAAGTCAGACGTGCTTGTTAGGATTTGAACCCAGACCCCCGGAATGAGCGACTGAATTTCAAACCACTACAGCCTCGTGCTGTCACTGCTAAACCACATACATAGGCATATCATAAATTCTCATTAGAACATTGCAGATAATTTTGAATTCACTTATAGTGGATTCCCTTTATACATACCTCGCTTGGTAACCGAGCTTACGCACTAGACGCTTTTCGCTTGAACGTATACGAGAATGAAAAACAAATGGTTTCCTCACAGTGTTTGCGCGCAGCCGACTTACGGGACATTAACGTGTCAACATTATCTCCGCCTGTCACAGATATCGTGCGGGATCTGATTGTTTTGTATCACAGTGCTGATAACGCGAACCCGAACGTGCTGTGCACGGAACGCGAATTAATGAAGCCGCGGCGACGACGAATACAATTGATTAATAGTTGAGAACACAAGCTTTTCAGTCCGCCATGTTGGTTTTAGAGTGACGTCATTCCATTTTTCGTATCCTCATTAACAAACCCTTTCATTCGATACCAATATCATGGGGGTATAAAAAGAATAGGTCCGCCATCTTGGATTTGGAATGACGTCACTAAGCTAATCGTGCAATGTCATCTGAACCAAACGCGTGAGCAAAATTTTAGTCCGATCGGCTGCGATTAACTGGTTTAAAATTCATTTGCAATATTTGACCCGAACATACAAGATACAATACATACATTGCAAGTTAAACGAAAGCTTTTAAAGTAAGAGTATTACGTGTTGTGTTTATAAGCAAACGAGATAATTAAATCTGTTATGTTGGCAAGCCTCTTGGTCTACTGGTTGCAGCACCCGAAAGTTAAACTGGAGGTTGTGGGTTCGTTCCGACAAAGGAAAGTTTGTGTGATGAGCATATCTGCTGTGTGTCTTTTTGTAATGAATATATCTATAATAATATGTTGTATGTATGTGGTATGTTTATATAGCATATGTTTATCAGTTATCCTGTCAACATGACACAGGCATTTGGTTGCCTAATTAGGAATCGGATAGCGGCGTGTGGAGTTGTCCCCAAATATTAAAATAACAATACTATTCTCATACTGACTCTGACTGCCTCGTTGGTCGGGTGGTTGCTAGCGCGACTGCCGATCGGGAGGTCCTGGGTTCAAATCCCCGGTTGGGTACTGTTGGATTTTTCTCATTTAGAATTTCTAGAGAGACTCAGAGTCTGGATGTATGCCCGGTGCATGGCGATAGGCTCACCACCTATTCCATTGTGGGACTTAAACGTAACTGGTGAAATGTGGGGGTGTA
>DWDX01005251.1:0-10707 GCA_018245675.1 Agara michaeli | reverse complement strand
AATGGTGAAAGAATTTTTAAAATCGGTCCAGTAGTTATTGAGCCTATTCATTACAAACAAACATACAAACAAAGTTTACCTCTTTATAATATTAATGTAGATTTAAACATTAAACTTCGTTAACTGAATTAAACAATAATTTGAGTTCAAAAAATGGTATAGCCATGCCACATTCGTTATTTTATGTCACGTCGTAAATCTACACTTTAGAAGTTATTGACTGCAATCCATTTAATGACCTTTAACCTCCGGCTATTCGTCACGTGTCCGCGAAGAGAGTCACGTGTTACTAGAATACTGTTACTACCATTCTGCTACGATTAATATATCAAGTATCAAGATTAGCAGTCAATCTGTCCGTTCTTCGTAATTAGTATGTTTGCAAATGTTATTTAAACTCCTTTTAAGGCTACCACAATCAAACAAAAGGGCCTATCTGCCTCACACAGGTACCCACTGAGGTCTAAGGTATAGGGTATAGGGTAAGGTATAATGTCTAAGGTAACAGGTAAGGTACATACCCCCTCATGGTAAGTAATCAGAAGAATCATGGACTGCATCCAATCTTAACGAGGGGCAAACGTTCAGTTTGAAGTTGGGCACAATAGTTTTGAAGACTTAGTTGTGTAAGTTATGCAACTTTATACAGATGCCAACCGCGCCTACGTTACATAATTTTGAGATAGAATACTATGACAATGAGTTTAGAGAGCTTCATTACGCACGTATTCATACACTCGACAATATTTTGGCGCAGTAGAATAAAAGAAATTTTTTTTTTAATAGTGTTACAATACTGATGATAACGTTTACATAACATATTCAGCTATTGACTTTTCTACAACTATGTTTATACAAGCAATCCGCTATAGAATGCTTATAAAGCAAAAGATCGCGTACAATGGGGTCGTACTAAGAAATAAAAGGCCTTAGCGAAAAACATTGTATTGTGTAAGAAAATTCCTATTGTATAGATAATATACAGAGAAAAATATCTTTTATAGCGTTACTGTTTCCCAAGTCCCAAGGAAAAAAGGCCACAGCCTCTGACAGGTAATTTGACAGATAATCCATCATGGCGGCCAGCCTCTAACAATTACGAAAAGCACGAAGAAAAGGCGGATCAATTAATTATTCGAATAGCTTATATTCCTTGGGGATGTATGGTTTTCATAGAATATGTATAGTCACGATATTTGCTAATTCAACACAAGTATTTTTTTCTTCGGATGTGCTGTTTATGAACTTTTATAGGTTATAGAAATCTTGGGGTAATTATTAGAGATTGATATGAACGTGTATTATGTAATGTAATGTTTATAACCATTATATTAGAAATGTCAAATCTGATAAAAATACTCTTATTTAGACAGCGATACAATAGTAAAATATTTCTGAGTATTTTTTTATCTAAGAGTCGACATTTTTCTTCGTAATAGAAAATCTAAGATTAATTTCTAATAATTATACAGATTTATAAAGTGAGTGCGAATGGTAAAATCGGAAGAGTAGATCATTTTTTTAATGAGGGGGACCTTCAAAAGCTGCCGGGAATCTTTTGAGATACACTGGGTAATGTGGGATTTTTACCCACTAAAGAAGGTATCTACTTAAAGAAGGCCAGGTTAAGAGTACTTATGATAAAGGACCTGTATGACAATTTCGATGATAGTAGCAGAGTCGAAAGAAGTTCAGGTCACTCTCATCAGATTCACCAATATTCCATAAAGTAATTTCATCTTATTTGTCCCTATTAGCAGCGTCAATGTAGTCGCGCTCGGAGCGGGCTAGCGACTGTAATTAATCTAATTTACATCACACAGACTCCATATTTGAACATGTATCACGACAAGCACACTGAATTAACAATTCAAACGTGGTTGACAGGGTAGACAAGTGCGAACAAGTCATGAGACTGTATCCGAATGGGTCCATGGAGCAGAAATATCTACCGTTCATCCTTCATCATTGTCAACACTTTTACCTTTTCACTTTACACTCTTTATTCATTAGCCTAAGTATTTCTTATTAGTTCCAAGTTTTTGGTTTTCCGATTTCAGCGACGTCATCTGAAATGTACACTAGAAGCGCTCGCAACGCGGTGGGCGCTCTGGACGGCCGGGGGCTAGTGGCCGTAATCAAGCGCCAAGTGCCGTTGGCTGGCCAACTGGACCACGAGCTGTCGTGGGGCCAGGGCTGGGGCTGGGTCACGCTGCCCAATGGCGTTTGGAGTGGACGTAAGTAATTCAATTTATCCACAAGAAAAGTGCGATGAAACCATTATTTGAAGCATAGTAATATTAATTTGGACAATTCCACCCACGATTTCAAATTAGGCAATGAAATGTCATTGTTATAGTAATTGGACAGAACGGACTGGTGAAATGAAACCCGTAAAAGGTCCTCTTTCTTACTATTTTCATTGCACATTCCAGGTCTGACCTGGTCGCAAGAGGGCGAGGACTTCGCTCTTCACGCGATGCCGATCATGCATCACACTAACGTGTCCCAAGCGTGCTCCATGCTGGACGGCGTCACCGCTTACGAAGCGTCCGCCTACGAGCAGGCCTTAGCGGAGTACGACGATGCGGCCACCACATCTGACGACTGGGACTTTGGAGTCGATTGCGGGGACTTCATGATGTAAAACCAACGTTTCGTGTTCAGGTATACGATGACTGTTTTAGTTGGTAACATTTTCTATTGCATTGATATTGAGCAATTGCATCTTTTGTATAACATAATGTACGTGATCTGACTGATGTGGAAAAGTTCTATTTAATTCAAGTTCAAATCATACGATACCATTTCATCAGGTTTGCATAAGTTTGAACAATTCCATCAGTCCGTTCTGGAACAGCTTGATGATGTGTTCCTAGTCTCCCGCAGTTGAATTATACTACCTTTGACAGCAGTTAAACGTAAAAAGGGTTGCGGCAAAGTACAGGCGCCTTACACCGAGGGAAAAAAGCTGTCGACACTCCAACCTAACTTTCAGCGAGCCAAAATTACGTGACTTGTCTGGACCCATTTAAAAAATTCCGAATGAATTTGAATGTGATTCGTTAGATGGAACTTTTTTACAATGTTCACGTTATAACAATAATAATTTATTTACCGTCGAGCTGAATGCCGTATTTGCTCAATGCTAGAGGAAACATATTAATGTGCTGGTCACGATAAATGTAACTAATTCTGTGCCAATTATTGAGGATTTCTGTGAATTTCGAGATGTCGAATCTTATGAATTTTATATTTCGATGATATATGAAAATGTATTGAGAGAAAGTCTATCGTATCTTCGTGTCCTTGAATGAGGATCGGATTATTTTATTCTTGCATGCTCTATAGTCGTAACTGTGTTTGTCATAGACGTGTGGGTAGGCCAAGAAACACTAGGTTTTTGTACTCTACGGCCTACTTTAATATGTAGGTCACATTCAATAAATTAGATTGTACTCGTACTTAGACAATTTTTGATTAAAGCACTATCATAGAGATGTTCGAGAATCTTTAAACGTTACTACAACTGAAATGTCTTCACTTTTTTCCTAAAAAAAAATTCCAACTTGTCCCAGGCCGGATTACGAGGAATCGAAGAGCTGAACTGCTTTCGACAAAATGTATTTTTAAACACAATCAGGATTTAACAAAAGTTTTTGAATGTTTTACGTGTCACGAATTCAGGGTAACGATATGCTTATGTCCTCACCAGACTTTTCGTATTCGTTATGATGTTCGCACAAAATACATATAATCAGGAAAAGTAATTTTCTCTATAACATAGTGTTTAAGTGAAACGCGCTTTGTCCCCAGTAACACCAATTATGGAGATATTAATTAATTATATTTACCCATTACATTGTGACTATTTCGTATATTAGGATAAGCTGAATTTGGTGTTTAGTGTGTAGTGAACGTGGTCGGTAGAGAGTTACTGCCCGTAAGAAAAACCTTTAGGTAGTATATTAAGATCTTTTGCAAAATATTTCTCGCGTCATGTTTCAAAAAAATTACAGTCCAATTAATGTCTTGTTGATACAAAACAGTTTTCGAAACTCTGACGTTATTATCATTTCCTTGCCCTATGAAAATAAGTGTTGCCATCATAATGATATGACAGACAACATTTTTAACAATGCGTTTGTAGTGCAATTGCATTACTGTGACATAACAAACAGAGGCAATAAAAAATATACGAACGGTTTCGAAGCTAAGCAATGATAATAAATGTCTCGGTACAAAGAAATCTTTGCGTGACAATTGAGAAGTATTTTGGAAAAATCGTGGCCCCAATTACAAGCGTAATTTCGCGTAGTCATCATACGGCACAAATAGATGGAGCTGTGTGTTAGTACAATTATTGTCGAGAGTATAATTATTATTGTATATCTAGTCGCTATGAATCTTCCGACCTACCCAAAGACTGCCTAACATTATATTACCTGATACCCGTGTTGTGTGAGGTCCTAGGCACGGTAAACGCGATTTAATTACCCTGGCCCTGCGGAGCGCTACGTTGCAAGATTTTGGACATTCATTGAAGTTATTACCCGAAATATGGAATGGATTTTTGTCTGAATCGTTCCAAGAGTGATGTTGTTCGTTACGGAACATTAAGACCATATTTAAGGAGACATGTATACTGTAATTTACACTGATTTCTCTGGATCTATTAGATTCAGACTTAAGTTATAACTTATGGTCCATGGAGTAACTGTTGGTTTCCTGGCTTAATTTTTTTAAATATATACATATATAGTAACTACATAATGGCCGATGCACAGTCAATTAACCAAGTCAATGTCTGTATTGTTTACAATTGCCAGTAACATGGAGAAAAACAGATTCTACTAATTTACATTTTTTCAAAGGAACTCAATGTAGATTTTTGTTAGATTTGGTTGCTTAGTTAACGAAGGATCTTCCAAATTAGATTTATTGATTTTTAGTGTGAGCTTTAATTGAAAAAGTCTTTATCTAAACATTTATGGAGATTTAACAAAAATCATAAGTACGAGAGCAGTATGAAACCTGAAAGAAAGGTTAAAAAATCTTGCAACGGAGTCATAGATGTTATAGAAATTGTATAAATTACGAGTATACTAGATGATCTAGAATATTCTCGATGGTCGATAAGAAAAAAAAGTAGCGCGAAATGTTTCGGATTACGGGTTCTTTTTTTAAATAAAAAGACGGCGTCCGTTCCCCTATGCGTATCACTGTGTTTGAAATTTTTAAATGTCGAATATTATTACGTCATGAATTGATGAAAGAATCGAAATTTATAATTTTTTAATGTATTTTATACGTACTATGTGTTAGTTGAGCAATACATTGTTGTATAAATAATATGTTTTATTAATAATAATAATGTTTGAAATGACAAGTTTTTGATGTGACGTACTTGTGTGCGGTTAACGAAATGTTGGAAATGTTTGTCTGTCTCTAGATACACACTTGATTTTCATGTCGCGCCAAAGTATAAGTAAAGTTCAAGACCAGAATAATAACCGCTCACTCTGATAGCTCTGGTCAAGTTTTACTGACCATAATTATGTATGTCATAATATTTGGACCTTTGTTTAATATCGTATGGAACAGAAGTTTTCTGAAGTGAAGTCAATTTTCACGTGTCATCATTGTTGTACCAAACAAAAAAGAGATGGCGCCACAAGCAACTTCTCGTTATCAATATTTGTTCCACTATTTTTCGCAATAAATAATCTTTATCTGTGGGATGATATAAAAAATGAAGTAATTTGATTAGTTACCGACAAATGGGCAAATCGATATAGTTAGAATCGAGTGTGCAGTCTAGATAGCAGTTTTGTAAGTGTGTGGACTATGGACTAACAAGTGATGCGAACATATTTTGCTTGAAATATAGCAAATATATACTCACGAAGACTTGTGTTTTGCACTTCAATAGAGTAGTGCAAATTTGATGTTGATTTTATGTAAAATTTGTCGTTCTTAATATCTGTGTTGTGTCTTTTTTTATTATTATGTGTTAATGTTTGTGTGTTGTCACTTTGAGCAGAGCGGCGAGTTTTCATTTTTATATGAATTTGTACCTATAGGATGGTTTATACTAATGTAATTAGGCAGCATTCACGTGGTATGACGCTGGATTCGTCGAGAGAAGTTGATAGACAACATATTTTTCTAAGGGATGCTTGCAAACTTATTTTATGACGGAAGTTCAATGATGTGTTCGTTAATATTTTGTAACTTTTCATATTCAACGTGATGTTTCGTTAGGAATGTTTCAAACGGTCCGAATTTTTTGCAATATACTGTATAAGTGCAGTTGTCTATGCCGCTGTCAGTGCTGTGGTAATCGCTAATGTATGTGTTGACACTATGACGATATAACATGGCGTCTGCGTCAAATGTTGCCAGAGAAAAAAACAAAAAAAAGGGCACGTCATTTATTCTCTACATGTTACAATAGAGGTCATATAAAATGACACAACCTTTTAGAACAGATACTGCCTTTGAAACAAATACCCATAATTAAACCCAAAGTTTTTGATGAAACAATAAAATTACTGATTGCTAATATCATTGACAGCTGTGTGCACAATAATTGTAAACGTAGTGGCAAGTAATCACTGGTATTTAATAACTTGTATTTTTTAAACACCCATTCTACTGCAACTGAATCGAACGTTCTAGAATGGCTTACAATGAGAATAGAAGTTTCTGGTACCAGTGATTAGAACAGAAAAACTGTAGTTACATAGCGAAAGGTAGAAATAATATCTACGCACGCACTGCAAACAATCGCACGATTTTTCGACTTTTGACGCAATAGTCAAGAAATTGACTTGGAAATTGTAAAAGATTTATAAAATGTTAAACTATCTTGTCCTCAGGAGAGGACACGTGTCCAATGATGAAATAATAAAATGGTTGATAATATTAATGATGAATAAATTCATGTTTTATGATATGTTTAGACGTATTCAAACACAATGGAAAGCTACAGAATTTCACGATCTACATCACCCTTACTGTGATAAGTGGAAAAAGGACCCTAAACACAGAAAAACAAACAAACAAAAGCCTGACCACGATTGAATACGAGAGACATCCACTACACGTGGTCTATTCATTAATATAGCGGCGAAATACAAAGTGCATGTGGAATACAAAAGATTACCAAGTTTGTATTGCGGAACTTTTTATCCGTTAAGCTATCATTCCATTGGTGCGTCCGTGCACACAACGCACTTGTATCAAGTATGATTGCAGGTCGTCACACATTTATAAACCTGCCACTAGATCAGTACCGTCCCGCGTGTTTAAGATTTCTTACATACTCTTCCAAACATAACTTCACTTGTCAACTCTGTGTTTTCTTCGGATTCCGTCGGGTGCTGCCGGCGGTGGGACGCTAAGCGAATGAGCAGTGCTGATCGGGTGTTTGGTTGATGAGTGAGCGACGACCTTACGGAAGGTAGCAATTGAATCGAAGTTAATATTTAAGCTGCGAACGTATTGCAGTGCGTGCCAAGTTGAAAGTATATAGTGAACGTGAGTAGGTAGGTTCGTGTGTGTACGTGTATTGAAATGATTTAGATACGTTCACATTACCGAAATATGAATGTTTGTATGTAAATTTTGTAAAATAAACGCCCAGTGGCTATTTGAGTTGTTTTATTTCACCTCCCTTTCACACACTCGGGTTGGAAAGAAACAGTTGCGTGCTCCAAGATCGGACGTAGGATTTGTAATTGGACGGTTCTTTTTAATGGATTAGTATTTAACGAGCTTTTAAGCAGATAGGTCATTAATTATAGAGGTCCTAGAGGCTTCAACAGCCCAGAAGGTTATAGGGTTTTAGTGATTATAAAACCCACGTAATTTGTTCTCTCCCAGCACCGCGGTACCTTCTAAAAATACCTCCGACACCAAAATAAATAAAAAAGGCTACACAAGGAGAGTTGACGTCTTATCCCATACTCTACCGTTGGGAACCGACTAAGGGACTAAAGGTCCGAGGACTGCCTCAATGTAACTGACACACCATCTTAAGGCGACATATTATATTTAAAGTCTCCTCCACCAATTGCACTGGAGCAGCGTCGTGGAGTACGCTCCAGGTCTTCCCCAATTATTGGAGAAACACTGCCCAGCTGTGGGACCCAAAAATAATTGCAGGCATAACATATCTTTTAACCTCGTAAAGTTCTGTTTTGTATTTCTAGTAAAGTAAAACTCAGTGGAGATGAGTTGTTGCTAGCTGCTAGCTGTGATAGGGTAACCAAGTTTGGCTGCTTGCTGCGGGCTTACAAGCTAAAGTTACCGCTATTTTACCTGTCTACGTATATTTAAAGTATATCGTAGAATAATAGTACAAATTTCTATGTATATTCCTTTATTCTACCCATATTTGTTATAGTCTGGTTTTACGTATATTATTTTAGGCATAAAGTTTTATTTCTTCCTTTCAAATTTTAGTAGTACCTACCTACGTCTCCAACAACCATCCAGCTGTTTCGAAAAACTCAAAAAGCCGCCTTAAAGATCAACGACCTCTGAAAAGAACATGACATAAAATGAGAAAAAAAACTTGCGACAAAAAATTCACTTATCTCCTTATAAAATACGGTCGAACGAAAACTTGTTGTTTTAAAGTTGTGTAACTTTAAGAACAAGTGTTATTTAAATCCACGGATACTGGTATTTATTGCCTACATGGCATTTTGCCCTTTATAGATGTATCCAGTACAGCTTTATATACGTGTAGGTAATATAGGTTCCGGAAACCGAAGCTGTGCTTTGATGCGGATTAATTTCCTAGGGCGGAGTTTAAGAAATAGACTGAATGAATTAATTAATTGAGTTAATATACTAAATATTTATTCGCAAGAATAATAATCGACTATTAAATACATTGAATACTATGCTTATGGGGACAGCAATGCTAATATGTTGTTGACAATAAAAATCACGAGGTTCAGTGTTTGGTTAGGTTAGATTACACTTTCAAGTCTTGCCGATGAGTAGGGACTTGAAAATAACGTCGTTTCTACTAATGAATAGTGACGTCATAACTCATTATATTGTCAATACATTCTTAAGTTTTTATTCTAATATTTAGAATAAGGGAGTCGTTATTTAACCTATGCTTTAGTTAAAATTTTCTGTATATATTCTCTACTTTTGGAAAAGGACGGAAGGATTGAACTAAAACAGCCGCTGTTATCATACCAACGGTATTGTTCATTCAAGATTATTGTTTATAACACTTATGGTCATATTGCGGCAATAAGTTGCACAAATTATACTTGTAGGTGCAGGCAGTCGATTGCTCAGTGTACATGCATGCATTCAAGTTACCGCCCCGCCATCTGCCGGCGGTCTCGTGAATCTCATACTCGTTCACACCAGCCGAGTCGCTTGGCGACCGCAGACTTGTTTGATCGCTGTACAGCGCCGCTCGCAAGGCCCGCGTCGCGCATATCATTGAAACTCGTGTTTTCGGACGCGTTACGATATCAAAACCTCCTTGTTATCGCGAACTTGTCACATAGATTACATTAAAAACGAGAAATGTCATTCCCTTAATGCGTCTGTGTCAACATTTGTGACTGTTATGACCGTGTTATTTTGGACAAATCGCGCGTAATAATTATCGTTTATTTTTTAATTTTGTTTATCTGTGAATGGAACGTTAGAAATTGTTGCGTTAATTTAAAAACGAATTCGTTTATTGTGTCGTTGTAATTGTTCGATATTTGAAATCGTGATAATGGAGAAGACAGGCGGCTCCCGGCTTTTGCAGATGCAGGTAAGGCGTGCTAAGATGATATAAGATGATAATATCATATATGTATCGGTGACTCATGTCCTTTACAATTGTATGATATTGAGTGCTAATGCAACAATACAACTTGCAAATCTAATAACAGACGGGTTGTCTAGCATTAAAACAATATACTAGACATATATAAACCGATATACGACCATTGTCTAGTCATGTCGTGGACGAACATCTAGTCAAACTACTCAAAGTTTTTTCATTAGAGATCTTAGATGATCAAAATACGCCGTGGAATAACTTTTTAGTTAACTTAATAATGTATTAAGCAATTAAAAATACTTTATTTATATTATCATATATCAATGTTATCATTGTTATTTGAAAATTACATTAATTAGAAAGGCATTAAGCCGAGTCGAGATAATTTTGAAACTCTCGAACTAATTATTTATAAATAGTTATTATATTCGACATAATAATATATTCCTTTAATATCTTAAGCTACATATGACCGATTTTCCTGGATCTCACACGAAGGGCTTACAATAACACACACAACAAAATAAAGCCAGTTTTCCTTAAATGACATTACAATTTCAAACTATATTACATTTAATTCAACTTACATAATAATATAGTAATTATATCATTTAAAAGCTGAACTGGACACTAATTAGAAGTTCTGAAGGCATTACATACCAAGCTGGGCAAATGTTTGCAAGGAATAGGCTTTAAAGGTTAAGGACTGTAATGAAAATCTACGCAGCACATAATCCGGAAGGAACTCACTCTTAAACCACAGCATAGTCTTCTACCAGTAACAGCGCTGTAAAACTGTGTAGCAAAATTATAGTCAACTAGTTATTAACCCCGGCTTCGCCCGCGTGTTCAAAATAGTAATGATAATAATATGAAAATAAAAAAAGTGTAAC
>DWDX01005250.1:0-10708 GCA_018245675.1 Agara michaeli | reverse complement strand
AACTGGTGAATTGTGGGGGTGTACTACACTCCTCTGCCTACCCCTTAGGGGATTACAGGCGTGATGTTACGTTATAACATCTCTAAGGTGTGCAGGTTTCCTCACGATATTTTCCTTCACCGTTATAGAAAGCGATAATTAAATTTTCTATTACTTCTAGTTCTGACCATCTGTTACTGAATTCAAACCAGCCATTACTGATAACTTTCGTAGGTATAACAGTACAATTTTTGTCATTTTATTATAATATAAAATTGTTTTAGTGTTTTCTGGAATCTTACTTGTTGTCCGGGGAGAAGATATACAGAGAATAGTCTTCTTTTTCTTTTAAACATCCCGTCGGCTCCATAAATCTAAATAAGTCTTTGACCTTGAATTGTCTTCTGTCGAATCTCGATGAAAATATACAAACACTATTGTTTATTGTTACCTAAAAAAGTAATTTATGAAATATATTTTCATAAAACACATCATTCAACTAGCTTTTTGATTTCAAACTTTTATCCATTTCTATTACATTTAGCTACTTACTGGACGTACGGCTGAACTATTTTTATATCGTAATTCAAACGATGTTCTGTTTCTTTATACATATATTACAAATATATTCAAACGATGTTCTGTTTCTTTATACATATATTACAAATAGCGAATCTTAAAAATGGGTTAAATATCTCATTATAAAGGACAAAATCAAACCTCCTCATTGATTTGTTTGATTAAAGGCAGAGGTTGGTTGTTAGGTCGGATGGACAACGCGGGAGACTCGTTACGCGGCGGTCTCGTGAGCGGCGGCAGCTGGCTCGCCGTCGGGCTCAGGTTACTTGACTTCACCTCGGGCGTCGATGATACTGCAATCGAATTATTTACGTTGACACAACCGAGTAACGAAGGGTAAGAAATAATATTTACATTTGCAAATTGTTGAGGAGACTTTTATAGTTCCAGAATGTTCTGGAAAAGATTGGAAAGCCGTGTTCAATCAAAGCACCTAAGTAGCTAAGCCTAAGCTAATTTACCTGTCATATAATCACTAGTGAGCGAGAGACGATGGGGCGGAGGTTTAACTGTGTCAAGACGAATGGTTGATTCCGACGAGAAACCCTCCGGAGCCTTCCACGACACCTTGAAATAGTTGATAGCTGACATATCGGAATGTTACTCGTAAAATGGTAAAATAAGGATAAATTAAAACATCATAATCATTTACAGTTTTACGTATAATATCAGACGAAATTGTATTATGTGATTCTTCTCAAGCAAATTTTACAAAGAAATATCGACTGAACTGTCAAGAGCTCAGCAAAGTAGTAGGAAAATAATCATGAAAAAGTTATAGATAATTTGGATCCATGAGATTGTGACGGTGAAGAAGGGTACTATGCGTGATTTGTAACGAAATACGATAACAATTTTTATAAATAGTATTTTAAATAAAGGTTGTTTATAACACGTGTGAAAATATATTTTACAAAAAAAAATTGAAATACTTACGTCAGGCAACAGTGGCGCAGTGTGGGCAGAGACTCGTCTTACAGGTTGAGCCAATACTCTAGGGGTAGGCAGCTGGGATCGCGAACGATTGTTTGGCAATTCTGATTGTGTGTCATTTTTGATAACTATGGACGACGACAAAAGAAGCTCGTTTTTACGAAGGCTAGACCCTGTACGAAAAAGAAATATACAGAAACCTCACGTAAAAAGTTTCTGAATTTGATGAAGTCACGATAATTGAATATGAAAAGCAATTAAACAATTGTTATCGGGCCGCGAGCGCTGTACCGCTAGTTGAGTTCGACAAATGACAGACTGAAGCGGGCTATTTTCCACTTTCAGCATTTGTGAATAGACGATATTTAATAAGCGCTCAGAGAATCAGCTTAAGGAGAGTTTGGATTTGGGGCTAATTGTTTCAGGAAAAACCAGATGAGGTATAGCGCCAGACAGATCTAGAAGCCTTCTTAGATGCATTGTAGGATTTTAGTTTGTAAAAATCTAATATAATCTTATTATCTCGTCTAAAATATATGGCGGCTATTTTTTTTTGCGTCGCATTCTTCTGAATATAAATCTTATGCATATGAAAAGCTTAAGAGTGTTAAAAATTACGAGTTTTGTTAGTTTTCAAATTACCATGACCGTTACCATTACACGCTCCGTGATCTCGTCCATTATTAAGTACTACGGCATCAGAGTCAGACCCTGTTCGTTTCTTACGCCTGAGACTTGGTTTCGCGAGCCGCCAGCTGTATCCACGTTGAACTCGACATTTGTCTTCGCTAATTGGTGTTATTGCAGTGAGACTTCTGAAATTTACTCTCTCTTACAGTTGTTGTAGCTATTAATGTCCCCGAGGAATTATACCGTTAACACCGTTACTTAAACAGGGGAATTTTTAAAATTTGAAGAAAATTATACAAAAGGTTGAGTCATAATTGTGTCTAAATTAAATTGTAAATTCTTAAGCGAAAAACGAAAAGACAATAAAATACTTATAACAGTAGATATACTTACTTTTGCGAACTAAGCAGACTCGATTTGTCGCTGATGTTAAGACAGTTCTCGTCCTTAGCTATTGTGACTTGTAAATTCTTCTCTGGCACTATAGGAGATGGTAACGATCTGGGTGTGGTAGGCGACATGGATCCAGGAGAAGTAACTCTTGTGGGAGGAGGAGCTAAAGTTAAAGGGGGTGGAGCAAAGGACATTGGCGGTAACCTGGCCTTCTCGGCTCCCAGCTGTGCGACCGCCGAATGGAGAGTAAGAGTATAGCTATTTGGGGGTTTAAGTAATCCCGGTATACTGGTACACTGCAAACAATGTATTATTATTCAAAGCTGAAAGTAATCTTTATAATTTCACTAACGTAATATCCCGCTGATGAATATAAATGGCTATATATCATAAGAATATTATACATACTGATGTCCGGTCAATTGAATCTAAACTTGAAAGCATGGAAGATCGTTCAAGCGTAAGATTGAAATCCCTAAAGGATGCTCCAGGCTCTAAAGTGGTGGAAGGTGAATCTTGAGGAGTGGCTGCCGTATGGGTTATCATCGGTACCACTGTAGTATTCTCCATATTTGTATTATTTGCAAGCATTTTCGATTCCTAAAAGATTATAAATGAATAAACAAACTACTTACAATTACCAATACTTAAGGATATATGTGTCACCAAACAAGTAACAAGATAACTGCACATTTCATAATTGATATATAAAAACCAAAGCAACCGCTAGAATGTGACCGGTTTTATTTACCGTATCAATCATTTTAGTGAGAGGTATTTTGCTTACGCCCGTATTTACAGAGTTCTTTGTGTACTCGATCGCATCTCTGTCAAAGGAAATCGAACTCACCTTTTGTATATTGCATTTGTTTGATTGCGCGCAGTCTTTACAAAGGCTCGGGTGATGAGACTGTTTATTTTTGCGACGCGACCGCGCGGCTTTGTCTTTGTGACCGTTCACGTCGTCCTTTGCGTTGGCTTTTCTGACATCGTCCGCGGAACGCCAGTAGTTTTTTATTTCGTTCTATTATAGAAGTAAAGTGGATGAAAGTAAGTTTGTTCAAACTACACTGTAAGTACAGTGTTCGACTGCTTGTTCGGGGCCAGAATGTACATAGCGAAAGTTTGGCTAGTTACCAAGTTCCGGATTGAATTTGCCGCAAGGGGCGCTGTTTTTCGTTGTTTTCTCGCACCACGTGCCAATGAAAGTTTATACGACTACGCGCCTAGATACATATTTAGCCAATACATAAGTTGTAGAGTTTAGTCCATGTTCAAATGCGAAAATTAGAAAATAACAACGAGACACTTATTCAGCATATCCCACATGTAGTGAAACAATGAACACATTGTGATAGAACTAGACAAAAGAACAGTGTAATAGAGCTTAGGTTTCCTTCCATAACTGTCGTTTATTTTTCAGTAGGACAACAATAGGCTGTAATAATTAAAACTTACTTGTGAAAAGCTGTCGCTGGAATGTGATCCTGAATTAGACTCGTCGTATTGTAATTCATTGTTGTCAGAGAAGCATTCGCTAGACAATTTCGATTTGGCTAATTCACGTTGCTCGCGTTCTCTTCTTTCGTTTCGCTACAAAGTTATTAGCTCGATAAAAATACATTTTCAATGCGAACAACGACAATTGCTTAACTTATTTAATTTACCTCGGAACTAAACCCTTCAACCAGAATAGCTACAAGCAAATTGAACAGAACATAATTGCCAAAAGTCATAAGTGCCACGAAATATAATGCGGCCCAATGACTAGTTTTTTCCATACCGTTGAACAACACAACATTCCAATCTTCCTGTGTTAAAACCTGGAAAATATAAGTTTCACTCAATATCTTGCTTGTCCGTTCAAGCATGCTACCACAACATGTATATCCAAAATTAATATCTTCAATAAATTAAAAATAAGCAAGGTGTGCTGTTTTCGTGTTGAAGTCGTGCTTTTGTGTAAATAGTTGATGAGTATCAAATGTGACAAAATTAACCAAACAAAATAAAACGTTTCGTTAGTGAAGAAGTGTTAGTGTCACAATGTTCATGTATGTAGGTGTGTTAGTGTACACAAAATATACGTAGGGGAACACAGACGGCGATTTGGAGTACACAAGCAAAAGGGTTCAGCATTTCCTAACACTACTAAGCAAGATGCACTAACTATGGAGCGCTCCTTAAAATGCATTACTCACTATAAAACCAAATAACTAACATTGCACGACGAGTTTCTCGCTCGTTTCAGGTGTAAGTAACGGGCCAGATCAATCTTCTAATGTCTGAATATTAGAAGTGAAACATTTGGATATACAGCCTGATCAAAAAGATGACGATGTTTGAGCGGTACGAGAAACACGCGACGACTATGTCTAAAAGCAAATTCTTATAGGATCGCAAATAAACCGACTGTATACGTTGGCTAACATTAGTCTCTCAAGGCTTACCTGGAACACGGTGACGGTAGCCCAGAGGATGTTATTAAAATGTTTCCTGTCGCACTCACACTTGGGATGATGTGAAATGATCTCCGGGCAGGTACAGTCTCGCTCGACGCCGTTGTCTTCGACGTACTTGCAAAACTTACCACCGAACAGATACATGCCCAGAATACTGCGCGTCGTGAGTCCGATGAAAAAATGAAAGAAAAACAAAATGCTATGCGCAAACGCCGCGACCGAGTCGTCCTGACGATATTTTATCACGCACGCGACGGTAACACTGCATCTTGTTGTCAGGAAAACTAATTTTACATAGCGTAACGACCGTTTGTTTATAGGCGTAATGTACGTTCGCTATTTTGATTTTCGTCATTAGTTTAAAATGAGAGTTGCGGTTACTGTGTGCCCATATTATGAATGTAAGTGTAAAATTAGTTTTACTCATTGATGTTGCATTTGATTCGTTTTAGAAGCGATTAGTGAAGCAGTGTTATCGCCGTAAATACGCTACCACCGATAGTTTGTTAATATAACTAAATTAAGTACTGAATTTATTACATTTTATTTAGTGCATGTTCCCCAATATAATTATTATCGTAATTAACATTCACCTTTATATACTGCCTCATTATCTCAGAACAATAAAATGCAATGAAATAAATGAGAAGAGAAAAATAGAAGAAAGAAATGTGCATAAAAGATACTGAAAGTTTACATTCAGAGCGACTCATAACATAGTCGTTTAAATTTCATTCGTATTAGATGCATCAATTTGTAATTTAAGATACAATGTTTATATTAATGCATAAAGAAAAGACAAGGGGGAATTAATGTGAATGGATTAAAATTTTAGAACACAAAAGTAAAAAATCGCTATAATGTGAAAAATAGAAAAAGAATTGGAAATAAGATTGTTAATGAAGTTAATAAAAGAAAAATGCAGAAATGCAGGTTTTTGACGAAATCAGTGAAATTTTAAACCACAACTTACTATAACAACTTCACTAATTTCATAGAAATAATTTTATAGATAGACCTAAATAATAGAAGCAGCATGCATAGTGATAGAGATAGAACTGTTTATACTGAGTATAACTGTAGTAGTGGGAGTTATATAATCGACGCAGGGGTTAACTCGCGACTCGGCTCGACCGACCTGAATCTAACCTTCTACTTAACCAAGCTCTCCGACTAAATGTGCTCTCGACATTTATGAGTATTTCACAACATAACAAAGTGATAGTGAGTCTAGGTGAGTTTGGAGCGTTTGTTACGAATGGTTCTAGATTTGTTCACTACACGGAAACTAGGATAGCGGTTACGCGACTGAACGCCTGTTTGACAATGCACAATGCTGCAAGCCTATTCAATCGTAAAATAGGTCATTTTAATGATTGTGAATAATTCGACAAACATAAATTGAATCTTGCAACAGAGTGAACGGTCGTCGATTGTGTACTCGCGGGGTTAGTCGATTAGCCGTCTTAAGGACAATCTTCTATTAGCGTTGATTGTCATTCTGTCGTGAGTGTTGATACTGCAGACGGACCCGTAGGTAAAAGCGTTTAGTAAAATGTTGCAAGTTCAGTCTGTTTTGGATTGTCTGTTAGATACATTATTGAAATTGTTGAATACCTGAAACACCGTGACAAAGGCCCACAAGAGCGAATCAAAGTTTTTTCTGTCGCACTCTTGATCGCCCTCTTCGTCTTTCTCGCAGAATTTGCACCCGAAGAGGTTCATACCGAGGATGCTGAACGTTACCACGCAATATACGATTAGATAATAGTACGATTGCTAATGTCCTTTCCATATATAAAGGAAGAGAAACGATATATAGAAATAGGTGTAAGATTTATACTAAGGTGAAGTGCAGGTATAAATAAACTCAGGTGGACAAAGCACAAAAGCGTGAAAGACACTATGATAAATAAGATATAATAGAAGAAGAAGAAGAAGAAGAAAAGTTTGTACAGAGTGTGGATAGTGGTAGTGTGTAGTGGGCAGATGTCGAAGACAGAAGTGGTCAACACAAAAAGATCGAAAACGAAAACAGGGGAAATCACACATAGATACGTTAGTGCACAGGTAAAAGGATGCGGGTGTGACAGTTAAGTAGAAATTCATATTTACGAAGACTCGAATATATTCTTCGGTCGCTACGGAAAAATTAAAGTTACGATTGAGGAGCAATCATTCACCGATTGCTTGGGAGTATACGCTACTAGAATACTACTTGGATGTATGATTTTGGCAATTATAGAAGAGTAAAGAAAAATAAGACACTATACGGCTTTAAGTTTGTGTGTATAAGCTGAAACCTAATCGCAATAATACAAGTTGAAGACAGACTGGAAATAATGAAAATAAAAAACTCATTCGAATGTAGTTCGTCGATGGAATTCGTTTAAAATTTGCTCGTCTTACTAACGTTTTGTAAAATAAATAATAAGTTCGAAATGAAATATAAGAGAAGAGAGAAGAACTTCGTAAAGAACACCAGTAAAAATAATAATTTTAATGTAGCAGCAGCTTCATATTACTTTATGTTTTATGTCTTTTTGTAACATTTTTATCTCTTTTGTTTATTGACATGCAATTTACTTGAGCGGTTTAATATTTTTTATTTTACTACCACGGCGGTGTACTATGTAAAACAAAAAAAAAATCTAAAGTATTTTTATTTCAAACTCCCAGTGATGAAATCATAGAACTGTTTTATTTTTCCTCACTTATTCTAAATCAAACTTCTCCTTGATATGATATATGTACTATGCTATTATAGGCTTAGAAGTAATTACCTGAATATAAAAATAAATAGTACTAGAAGAGAAAAAAACACGGCGACATTGTCCATTGTCCGTAGCATAACGAAGAGTTGTCGTCTCAAGTTAGGCATGAATCTAACTAGTTTTAGTATACGCAAAAGGCGAAACGTGCGCAGTACCGACAGACCCGAGCTTCCCGCTAAATCCTTATCGCTTCTTAGACTTTGAGCTAACTCGAATGCGCTGTACAAAAATTACAAAATATGGTTCAAATTCACATAATTCCCTCAGAGAGGAATGACATTAAAATTATGTACGAGAAATTTATAGCAAATTAGAAATAGGATTACCTTAGAATCACTATCACTCCATCGAAGACATTGAAACCATTGGAAATGTATTTAAAAGGACCTTCAGCGATAATTTTAAGTATCATTTCTATAGCAAATATCGCTGAGAAAACAACATTACTGATTTCAACGATGACGGTCAGCTCCGCTGGTTGATTGTGATATTCGATCCCCATTGAGAGTGTGTTAATGAGAATGGCTAACAATATACCTGAAACACATAATATTTTCATAATAGCAAGATAGGAGATACATTAAAAAACAAACGTTATACAATTTATACCTTGTTGGAAATACTTGTGGTCAGCAATGTTTTTTATATGTTTCCTTAGCAAAGACAGTAATCTTGCAATTCGTTGCCAGAATAATGTGCACACGTTCGAGAACTTTCCTTTCCTGGTTTCTTTAGCCGCCGCTTCTGCCATTATTAAATCTACACAGCATGAAAAATCTTCTATTTCTACAATCTGCAATGTCATCATGAATATCATAAATCTTACAATATATCACTTATTTTTATCTATTCAGTTCAAATTTTGAAGAAAGTTTTTTATACAACGCTTTATCACCATCTATAATTTTATGAGGTTTATGCACCTTGGTGTCAGATTTTTCCTCTCCAGCTCGTTTACTGATTCCTTTAGTAAGCTCTTCAAAAAACGAGTCCAAAGCGACTTGTCCAGTCGGTAAAGCCGCGGACAGCGCCCCAGACAGTGCCAGCAGCTCTTGACAGGACATGGTGCCGCCTGCAGCCACGCGCTCCTCGGCCGCGTCGCCTGCCGGCAGGTCGAACTCTACGCCACCAAATTAGTATCACTACAGTGCAATACACTAGTTACAATTGTATTACCGCTAATCACCTTGAAAGCACCTGCACATTTTACGTTTTAAGAACGAAAATGTTCTGAGACTATACATCAAAATTTAAACATCCATACATTTAACTGAGACATTCAATACACATAGGTATCGTATAAAACAATCGGAAAAAGCTAGGGAGTTGGTTCTATCTTACGCTGTAAAGGTTGGAGGCGAACTATCTAATAATACAATCTAAACAGTTTCAGTGAGATTTAGACGAGAAGAAGTGACTATAGGTAGTGGAAGAGTATAAGAAATTAGATCAGATTGCGCATGCCGACTAATAGCGCGTCTAGATCTACTGTCTCTAGACTCACCACTTTGGCTCTTTAGCCAGTCACGTTGGCACAATGAATCTACAAATATTTACGCATATGTTAAGATATTCCAATTGCGATGCAAATTTTAATGAAATTCCGTAAGAGTTAATTGAGGTCAAGCAAGATTCGGAACGTGTCAAAAGTTTGAATCGAGGGTGCGATTGTACGAGTATAAGATTAAACTGATAGCTTTAGAGGTATGTTTTACAAAAAAAGTATTTCCTTGATTCTGTTTCAGTTTGTTAATGGAAATATTATATAGTTACCTGTCTGAGTCATTTTCTCAGATGAACATACATTATGGGGGTGCGCCGCGTTTGGCGCGTTCGGTGCGTGTAACAACACCGTGTCGCTGAACATCACCGAAGATCGACGTCGGGCAAGAGACGGAGGTGATAGCAATGACAGGTTTGATGCGTTCTGTATAATATAAGTGTTAAATTAATAAATAAAGATAAGGACGACCAAGCCATTGGACATGTCGTTGTTTGATCGCATATTGACGATATATTGGGAGGAGCTATTCTGTATTGGTATTTAATAAACTAGCATTTGGCACACTGACACACACACACACAAACACACACACACACACACGCACACATACGTGTGTTCTTTATCAGACTAAAGCCATACTGCAACATCGCTAGTTTCATTAATATCGTTGCTATTTAAAAGAGTGCTGGGAGTTTTTCTCCCGGTCAACTATAGCCTGAGGGGCACACAAAGCCGAAGTAATTAAGTAATTAAGATGACTAAAACATGACCTTCATTAAGTGTATTTATGTACCTTATAATGAATAAAACAATTTGAATTTGAATTTTGAAAAGGTACTGTTAATCCAAATCACCAGCAGTTGCGAGAGAATGATATCCTACTGAGCGTTTTGCGCGTGGTAATAGTGTTAGTCAAAATTTGTAAGCAGTTTCATATTTCGATCAAGTAAGATTTGCTGTCCTTTACAGTGAGCTATATTGGGTAAGGTTAGATTATATTTATATCTATATGATTACCTCAAGGTCGGCGGCCGAGAGCGAGGGTACGCGCAACAGGCTAGGTCGGCCCAGGGGCTCATCGCTCCCTTCGTCCGTTTTACCGTTACCCTGAAATAATACGCCGAGCTAATTCGGACGAGGTTACTAAAACACTTTCGCATCACGCATTCGTGTTACCATGGTATTATTCTCGTTCCGGTTATTTGGATATGACATATCCCTTTCATTTAAATTAATAATAAAAATATATATTTTTTTATTTTAATCAACAAGGATCATAATGAAAATATCTGTATCTATTTACATTTTACGAGTAAAATTTATATAACAATTAACTATATTTAAGGTAAACAAAATTATTTAACTAATCCTATAACCGTCTCCATCCAGTGCCTTTGGATGCAGCAGTCAGTTCTTGCAGCGATTACTTTTAGGATGTTGTTGTCACTATTTCG
>DWDX01005249.1:0-10709 GCA_018245675.1 Agara michaeli | reverse complement strand
GAGTCACCGCTAGAAATTCTATATTAGAAAAATCCAACAGTACCCAACCCGGGATTTGAACCCAGCACCTCCCGATCGGCAGTCGCGCAAGCACAACCGCCCGACCAACGAGGCAGTCAAAGTTAACGTAAGAATTTAATCAAAACGTTGCCTCTTCTGATGCTCCGAGCAGAATTAGATGGAATCAGAATTACAGAAACGTGCGAGCTTTAAAATACGATCACGACATGAGCGAAGTGCTTTCGATTAGCGGATTGCTCTTTAGGGAACGTTTTGAACTGTTTTATTGCCGACGAGGGTGGAGCGCTAATTTAGCGATTAAATATGCCAATATACAGCTTGCATGATTGATATTGAATCAGAATATTATGTAATATTGAGCGACTCTATCGTACGATTATTACCCAGTCTATTATGAGCAACTTGATAGCGGTAATTAAGGGGTACGACTTCCTAATACAAGAATTGTATGTTATCAATGACATACGAGAATATTTAGACCAAATTTGAAACCATATTAAACAAAAGACAACTTATATGAGGGACAGGTGATTATGATATTCGGCTCGATAAATACCGTATCACAAAAAAAGACGATTAACGAGTAGGTTCGAGAATATTCGAGAAAATTCATCATTAGATTTGTTTATCCCATTAATTTACAACACAAAGATATTCCAAGTTAGGCCATGGCACTTGATATTTCTTGTTGGGAGTATATCATCATTTGCTGCTAATTATCCAGTTGCATTTGTTAGCTAAGGATACAACCAGATAGTGTTATTAGTGTTACGTTTATATTTTTATATTTCTTGAAGAATACTGGCCACCTGAGAAGACTGGCCGGACATTAATGCGGGACGCTTTTATTGATCACAAGAAAAAGAGTGAAAAACAAGAGACGAGCATTCTGGTGTAAAAAGTTGTAGAGAAAAAGTGGATTTATAAAATGTTGAAAAGAAATAAGGTTGTTATGTGAATTAAATTGTTATTTGTTTCAAAATTGACACAACACCTGAGCGATTTTACACTAGTAAATACCAAAGAAGAATAATTGCAGAACAAATTCTCTTTCCCAACCCAAACGGAGAGAGAAAGAGTAATTGAATATTCATCCTACGCACGTCCTGCAGCCCGAAGTTAGAAAGCGATTTTGGTGAAATTCAATTTTTTTTTTATCGTATGAGTATAGCGAACGAGCTGGCAGAAGTCACGAGTGACCGCTCCCGCCCATGGACATCCGCAACCGACCTCTAATACGGTTGTAGGGTCGGGATATTTGAAAATGTCCCATCACCAAGAGGACATTTGCATTTGTACAATTAACAATTTCAACGGACTCGATCGAGATGTGAACGTTGATTGGAAAATATTGAAAGGTTATTCAGTCAGTGCTTCGCTGAAACTCTTCAGGTTATACTTTCAAACTGGGAAAGAGAAAACTGCAACCGCGAAGTTGCACACTCCGTGATTTATTACGACGGTGCCGTTGCTATGATTTATGAGCGTTCGTATAGTTTTTCATTCTTCAAATCAATACTGGTACTCTATTGTAACGGTAAATAGACTCTACTGTAAATATTAAGCTCAAATATTAGCCATTTTCGTATATGGGAATAATATGGTTCCAATAAGCGAAGAGTCGAAAAAATTTTTGGCATCCTAAGGACTATTAGCGAAATCAATATTACTTGGGTATTTAACAGAGACTTGAGAATTTTACTTGGACTAGGAAATATGAGACGGTTATTGAACATTTCCGGAAAATGATCACCCGCACCATTGAGCACACCACTCCGTATTACTACACCCGAAAGCCTCCTTTATTGGCTGAATTACAGTTTTGTAGTATGATATATAGAGATTTAAAAAATTCCGAGCCCTATAAACGTTTAAAGGATATCAATGTTTTGCATATAACTTTGCAAAGTGCACTAAAGGGCTCTTGTTACTCCCTAGCGCTGCCAAACACACACACACACACACACACACACACACACACACACACACACACACACACGAACAATACGAATTAATGAGTCATGGGGAAAATGACAATCAATACTCAGGCACTGTGACCGTGACGAAACGTAGAAATACTAATACGTGATACGAATTCTAATAGTATTGTAATGTCGCCGACAAAATAAAAAAAATATACGAACCTATATTATAGCTACATGTATATTAGAAGCTTGTAACACATTTGGACATATTTTTCCATACGTACCGTATGAATCACAAGCGTTTATGCATAAAGAGAATGATGATTATGTACATGAATCATGTCTGGTTTGTAATGATGGAGATAGAACACTAGATAATCTCTGCCTACCCCGGAAGGGACCTGACCTCATAATAAAAAATGATGTAACATTAAAGTCTTAAGCGACTTTTATTGGAAATTTTTCCAATTATAAGGTATTGTGTGTTCGTAACATAATATCCCTTGAAAAGAGTTTCTTTTCGTTTTATTTTAATTTTCAGTCAACATTAAATATTTTGTTTATTATTTTTTATTTCTTTTGTTTTTATATTAGTGCACTTTTCTTAGGGCAAACAGAGCCCGCGGATAGACTGATCTCTCTTTCTCTCTTTCTTAATAGCATTTTAAATGCGCGAAACGGAAATAATTCTCCTTTTCCGACACACGCACGGTCAAAATGTAACAACCGGGGGCGTTACGCGCGAATTTCACGCCGTGTCCCCCGCGAGCACTCCTCATCCTCATTATGGAGGGTTTACACGCCAGTTGGGTTAGTCCGGGATACTCGGATACGGGTATGTTGTTTCATGAGTATCGTTAAGACGCATTCCTATGCTGCTGTAACGGGCTTCCTTTTAGGTAACGGTAAAATGATAACGTTGGAAATTGGCAGTGCTACAAGTACGAATGCGTCCCGGTAGTTACTATAGGTACTCTTAGTGTCTAAAAGAAACTTCAACAAACGCGATTCTCACAGACCTCGAGGAGAATTGTATGTGTCCACTGCAGTGTTCAGTGACCGTCCAATATGGACTATTATTATAAAAAATCCCATTGATTTTACATTTATTCTTAATCTGTAGTCAATGTCCAACCCTGCCATTTCGCTCTTGGCTAGCGTGGCAGACTATGGCCCCAAGCCTCATTATTAAAGGGAATGTTTATTTTATATCTTAACCTAGCAAACAAGCAGACAACCCACCAGACGCTAAGTGGTCACCGTCACCGACATGTCCGTAACATGTCCAACACCAGAGGAGTTGTCCACGCGTTACCGGTTTTGTAGGACAGCTATGTTCGCGCCTTTCTTGAAGAGCCCCATGTCTAGCACTCTATCTTTAATACAGAAACATTAAAAAGTCTTATACCTTTAGATTCACAGTTACCTGCACTGTTTCCTGTTCTACGAGACATTCATGTGTTCCCAGCGCAAACTTAATTTCCATGCGGTAATGAATTTCTGTTCGACACGTCAGCACCGCATGTATCGACAATGCAATTCGGAATTGAATTTTAAAATTCAAAATCAATTCAAAATTCAATTATATAGTTCAATACGTGAATGGAATAGAAGCAATTTTACATAACTAACTAAAGTTTGTAGGTATTATAGAGGTTAGTTAAAATTATTGTACGTTACGTTCGTTGCATCTGTGTGGTAAATAATGGAACAACATTTTAAATTACAAAAGAATATTTATAACTATTTGAAAATAGAATCAAGAGAGCGGAATATGACGGTAAATTTCTCCGTTTTTTTTAATCCTTATGTTTAGTCAGTATTAGCGAATAGCATAGTCATTAAGAGGTCAGTTAAAACTACATTACAATAAAAAAAACTGGTGAAGTCTAAAAGTCTATTAATTTTTTATACAAATTATACCTACGCTAAAATTTATAAATAAAAAATAAAAGACCTATTTCCCAGACCCATTTCGACATGAAAAACCTAATGGATTTTCGTCGGGAATGCCAAATCGATGAGCCACTACGGGCCAGACTCGAAACGGAACATTGAAAATATTTTAATTAAACATGGAAGATACTCCTACTCCGGTTAGTAAAAGACGCAATATTCTTACAAATCAAAATTAGCAACCTCAACCAGAGTATTAACCAAAATACATACAAAACATTTTTGTGCCACGTGCGTACCATATTCAGGGTATGGTCTCGGAATTGCTCAAAACCAGTGGTCGTAGCTTGCTACGGCTTCGCTACGTCTCGCTCTTTCGGCGTAATGGCAATTTTTCACTTCCTTCTCTTTTCCTTCTGTGTAAAGTAAAGAAAATTATTACATCCTTTCTTCTTTATTTTTTGTAATCTTCTTTATTATCAGACTGTTCCCCGTGCGCTTCTCAAGTTCAAGTTTCGAGTCGATATTCCTCGAATGTGATATTAGGTTCGCAAGACAACACTCGAGAGGCCTTCGGTGGGTCAAGGTTTCGGAGCTGAATATCGATTCAGCGCACGTCCACGTGCTTTTAGTGCGAGATGAAATTCTAATAAAGGCACAAAGATCTCGAGTAAATCCGCTCGCTTGGACAATGAAAATATTGAGTCACGTGCAATCTAAAGTTGCTTTCAAGACGAGTAGAAAATTCAAAACTAGATAGTCGTTTGTTTTGTATGACGTTTCTGCAAACTATTACACCATTGTTCTCTATGCAAATAAGTACCATTATGTCAAAGCTATTTTATCATCAATCGCTTTCATTACTTTGAAGGTTTAATGCTGGTTAAGGGCGAGTGGCCAGCAACCTCATGTCTTAAAGCACACATACAAAAATCACTGTAAGCTCGTAGATAATGATTCTTACAATAATAACAATTTTACGCCAAATACACGTGCTCATCGCACAAACGTTCGTCCTTGGTGGGGAATTGACCCCATTACCCCAGGCTGAGCAGTCAGGTTCACTAGCCACCGAACCAACGAGCAACTCAATCCGTATGGAAAGCTTGAAGCTCTATATCGAAGCATTGGAATGTGTGCTTACTTCAATTTCTTGTAAAAATCTGTTTTCCAAGCGCACGGTTTCTTACCTGTAACAATGAGACATAATATTATTGATTTAAATTGTCAAGTTTTATAACCATTACGGAGAATTCAATATGTACGGAATTCTTAAGAACGTGTCCCTACACATTATAAAGAACAAAAACGATTTGCGATATAACACGGCACAAGTACTATACGCAACTTCCTATGAAACAGCATACGTATTACGTATGCTACTAATGGTACATCCAATGCGGTGTGAAACCAAACCTTTACAGGTGCAAAGGAGAAAGGGTTACGCAGCGAAGTAATTCATAACATAGGGAAAGCCGTAAAGAAAATGACGTAATTTAATGCAATTAAAGTCTCAAGGCAATTAGAATCGCCCATAAACAATCTTAATGGGGGCGCAATTATTTTTTTTGTAAACAAAAGATGTAATGCTTTCCGTGTTTCCACCTAAGTATATAAGTGATTGTTAATAACCTTTTTAGAGAATATAGGCTCTCAAATGTAACTAAACAATTGCGCCATAGTCTTAATCGGTCAATCTCGGATTTGAAAACCAACCAACCAATCTCAAAATCACACGTGCACGAGTTTTCGACGATGAAATAAGAACTCTTTAATATCGCCGCATAAACAGATAATAAATAGCCGAGTCCTTTCGCGATGTTCTCGACGTGTTCATTTCGCCCAACCTTTATCTTGCCATGTGCGAAATAAGTACCAACTACTAAAGACCGTACGCGAAGTACTGAAGAGACACATCGTTTCTTGCTACGTGTATTCTTGCACTGAACATTCTAGACGGCAGTGTGCCTGACACTTTTCTTTGTGATAGGGCGTTACTCTTTTGCCAAATGTATGCATCAAGAGTGTAGTTCCCCTTTGATGAATATATTCATAGAGAGTGGGACATGTAGACTTTTCGTATACAATTCACGAGCGAATTACACATAGAAATTAAACACATTAAAATCATTTCTTTGCTACTATTAAAATATTCTTTGTATAATCGTTTCACAATCACACATTAATTAGTGGTCATTTCGTGTTATAAAGATTTCCGTAAGCCTGGAAAAAGGTATGAGAAATTTACCAAAAGTTAAACACGCAAAAGCCTCCAATTCAAAAGCCGTTGAAATCAGAAAGCGATTAACGAAAACCCCAACCCAAACGCAAGGCATCAAATGAAATGATCAAAACAATCATATCACACTTGAAGCGGCAATCCGCACTGTGTTTTAAAGAGGCTTTAATTTTCAAAACGGTTCGATTACGATGGCCTGTTAAAGCGTCACCACACCGTGGCCGCATCCGGTATTTCGTCCGTTTTTATTATCTATCCAATGAACACTTTGTCGCGCCTATCAATAGAGTACACATTCCATTGTCGTTGATGTCAAAAACGTTTGTTTGCGAGAGATAAATATTTGCCCGTTCATTTTTAAGGTTAGGATGTCTCCTTTAATAAAGCATCGGTGTGATTGTACACGTGATTTTATTTTCGATACAGTTAATTCTTAAATCAAGTATAGTAATATAGATGACAGCCTTCTATTCTAGATATATGAGGTTAGCAACTTGGCACCAGTAGTAATTTTAAGGAAGTGTATGTATTTCTAGGTTAACAATATCTATGAGGGTGAGGGAAAATATCCTGACGAAAGCAGTGCATAGAGATGTTAAGAATACCTCTTCCTATAAACTCACAAATATTTTTTTTAACACTTCATGTGGTCCTTCGAGCCAGATCTGAACGAGCGACCTAAGTATATACATACCGGCCAGAGATATTTTAAACAAGCAAGTTATTTTTCACTGCTTTTATAATAAATATGGAAAAGGCAACAATAGGAGTTATTCTGATTAGTTACATACAGTTGGTAAACCAAAGAATGCATATTCCGACATGTCGACAACGAGTTAATCAAAAAATCCATTTGCTGTTTCGTACTTTTTTTACCCGAAGACAAACGAGCCAGTATCACAACCGCATCAGTAATGGATCCATTCCATTTTGTAAAGTTTCAAATTCACATACAACACATCGCACGTCGCCCGCTGAAACTGAAAAGTCTGAAACAAACACAAAGCCACTCGAATTGATATCGGATACGCTGCCGACAGGTTATCTACGTGCGGGACTTTGACGTAATAGGACAACAGATACAAAAGGCAAATAGGATTTTTTGATTACTTTTCCAGCTATGCGGTTTCTGTCATACGAACACTATTAATATGTCGTAGAAGTGCATGGGATATTACGAAACTGGAGAACGATGGAATCTCGGTGTCATTATAAATAATAATAATAATTGGGACTATCGCATACACGGCTAGCTGATCCCAATTTAGGCAAACAAATGCCGGTGTTATGGTAACCTGGTGTTGATGACACTTTTTATTAAACCAGGACAGAACAATCAAATGTGCTGGTCACACAAATGTTTGGTTTCAATGGGAATCGAATCCACCAACGTACATATATATAGAACTTTTCTACGTCCCACTCCTACGCACAAGTCTCCTCCATAGCGCACCACGTTGCTTCAGGATTGATTGGCGCAAACATTGCACGTACATATATGTATATGTGTGTATATATATATATATATATATATATATATATATATGTGTGAAATTTCCGATTATTTTTAAATAATACGAAGGCCAATGAACATCAGGTGCTTGTCACGTCACAAAATATAGCTCCAACCCTTTCGCACCAATTTACTCCGGGCCTCATTACCCTCTCGTATAATTAAGAGGCGGCGTGGAACTCAAAAGGCTTTTCGCAACGCGATACTGATATAATTAAAAGACTGCCGAGTTTTTAAAACCAACAGAGCAACGACGCTTTCTCGCGGGCGTACTTGCAATCACGACTAGTGCTGCGTATATACACTTAGAACTTTATTATGAAATTGAAAATATCGTATGGATGATGTGCAGCAGACGTGATGCTTATCGCACCGATTAAACCAATTGTAGCCCCGGGTTTCGACTACTTGGAATCAAAAATCCCGGTTTCGCTCGCGGTGCGATTATGACCAAAACCCTGGGTCGAAAGTAATTTGAGGTCAATTATTCTTCATACGAGCACGTTTTTATTGCTATGAAATTTTGGATACGATTTAGGTATTTAAAGATTGCAATAATAAATTGATTTTCTACAATACCGTGAAAAGCACTCAAGATGTTGCAAGTTTCCTCATAATAGTGAAGTAAACCATTAGAGCAAATGTTATTCAAATCGTTGATCAACAGAAAATAACTTTTTATGGAATTCACAAATTTCTCGTTTATATCTGCTTTTTGTTTACGAATTTGTTATTGAGTTGAAACAATAAAGTCCCCTGTAACGATCTTGTAAAAGACTCCAAGCAATGTTACAAAAAATGTAGGTACATACATACATGCCTATATTCGCTTATGGACGCAGACTTCAGAGGCGGCCGGGGAAAAGTAAGTTTTAACATTAATAACTCCTAATAAAAAACTTGAACAATAAACTACATAGAAGCTTAGAATTCTGCAAACATGTATAATTTGAAATCCTATAATATTACATTCCGTTTATTACAGTTGTTAAGAAGAGCGCTCCATGCGGGCCTTTGGGCTTTCCAATCGAAATAATTGAGTTTATTCATCGTGGTAAAGTAGCCAAAAATCCACAACGGATAATATTGTAGTAATTTATTGCTAATGTAAGGTTTGATGGTCTCAATTCGGTCACGAATTTCGCATACGATAGACAAGATAAAGACAAAGACGTTTATTTGTATAAGTATGGTTACATACATATAAAGATGTTACAAGATTATTAGTCCAAGCCATATTTTGCCTTTTACGGCGTACAAATTCATATATAATAAATCAAATATATATAATAAATCAAATTGATTCGCTACGATTCATCTCATATTCATATGAGTGGAAGAACAGGTCCGGAGCTTTAAGAGGCGAGCTTTTATAACGCCGTTGATGGAAGTAGAAAATGCGAAAAGGTTCATCAAGTCCGCAGCTAACAAAAACCTCAGTAGCTATCTTCCCCTATGAAATACGCGTGATTGTATGAATTAAAGGAAATATCTATATTTACTTCCAGACTTTCACTGGTTTAATAAAACCAAATTACTATTATCTTATACCTAGGTAATAATGTATCTACCTAAAGCAATATACGGGAGTGAGAACAATTTCGAAATTCACTTTTATGTAGCATTGTTTTCACTCCAATTACAAACCCGTTCGGGGATGATACATTCCAAGGCCGCAGCACTCCCTGGTGCAATTTACCAGTGATACAATTTTCACGGCCACTTTAATCTGGATCGTCCAATCCGGTCTCCTTTTAGCGTGATCTATCGATATTTGTTCAGCTTTTCCGTTACCGAGTGTTTTTTGTAGCGTTTTCTTTTATCTTTTTTTATTCCTATTCTTATCTAACCGTCGGCTTTTGTAATGATTATTTAAGGATCGTTTTCCGGTACAAAAGAATAATGCGCGATTTTCACGGAGTCGTCTTGTTACCTTACCTTTCAATTTATGGATGTTTTTTCTAACGTTATCTTTTGTTTCTTTCCTAATCTTTTTTAAAAATATGCGTTTGTAACGATAATGTAAGAAGATAATCTGTCTGTATCATTGAATGTTGTTCACGCCTATAATTGGCACGCACGCATGTCATATGTACCGTCATATGTCACGCATGTCATAAGAAAAAACTTATGTAAAGATTGTGTGTAAATAAATAAATAAATAAAAGATAATTAAAGAATAATACGCCATCTTGTCTGAGCATAAAGTTAAACATACACATTTGCTATTATACTTCTCTAACTATGCATGTCTCTAACTGAAAAACTACATATAAAGCGTACATTTGAAAAGGGGAACAAGACAAATCATAGCTTTTTTCACGATAAAAGTCGAGACACCTGTGATACCGCTCATCAGGTGATCAGTGATCACTTCCGAGTAACATCAGAGGAGTTACCAATGCGTTGCGTTGTCTTGAAGAAACCTTCTATCGCCACGTTAAAGGACAATTTCAATGTACAGCGAAAATGGAGAATATTTATTGAATATTGGACACAATGTGCGAAGTGGTACCATTCGCGTGCTTAGCTCCATTAATCGGCCAATTACGGACGCAGGTGCGGCCAGTAATAAGTTTTACTCGTTCGTACCCATCACATCACTTCGTTGTCCTCGCCAGATAATATACGTACAAGTGTGAAATGATCGATTCGAGCATAACAAGTTTATAAAGACTAATGGAAAAAATTACATCCTTAGTGATGGCGGTTATGTAATTAATATGTAGTAATAATAATATCTGATAAATAACCGAACTGAATCTGTACTGTGGTGACCGGAAACAGATAAACCACATGATAAGAATTGTATATAGAAAATTATTGGCAAATTATTAGCTATATGTATATAGAAAATTTTAAAATCAGACACAGAATAGAACAGAACATAAATATTCTAAATGCAATATGTATATAGAACATTTTAAAATCAGACACAGAATAGAACAGAACATAAATATTTAATGTATTTTTACCTTCATTTCCTGGATTTGTACGCCGTAAAAGGCAAAGGCAAAGGTTGGGCGCCCTCCAGCTCATTGGACTGATGACCTTAAGAAGGCGGGTGGTAGAGGCTGGATGAGATCAGCGGAGGACCGAGTGTTGTGGCACACCT
>DWDX01005248.1:0-10709 GCA_018245675.1 Agara michaeli | reverse complement strand
CCAACCCGGGATTTGAACCCAGGACCTCCCGATCGGCAGTCGCGCTAGCAACCGCCCGATCAACGAGGCAGTCAAAGGGCAATGTACTAAAGAATATCTCTCTCTGCTCCAATATGTCCGGTATTTGTAAAACAAATTGGTTATCATTGATTGAGGTTAATGAATAATTGATATACATAGATAGCACTAACTTCAGCTACCTAAAATAACAAAGCACAACAAAAACACTTATTTGCATAAATAAATACGGGTATTTAAATTGCAAAGATTTTAACAAGACAATCCGATCAGATTAAATTTTGATTTTATTTAAAATTAAACATAAGTATAAACAAGCTAAAGTTCATTATAATAAAAAATACAAAAATGTACCTAAACATGTAATTACACAGAATACAATCAGTGTATTTATTTAATAATTGTATTCATGAATAAAATAACAGCAGTAATTAAGTTATCATTGACTGATTGTAACAAACTGTAAAATTCATATTTTTAAAAGTAAACAGTCAAAAAGTCCATATTACTTGTATTTGCTTAAAGAACCGCTTTTCTGGGCCTGTTTTCAGGAGCCTTTTGTTGTCTATTCTTATAATGACAATGCTATATCCGATAAAATATCATTTGTAAAACTAATTATGCATGGAATAGTGGTGAAAGGAATTTAATTTATAACACGCGCGAGTTCATACCTAACTTTCGCCTTAAGTTAATGACCCTAAGTACTGACCACCTCCACCTCTAATGGAGCGCGTTCGAAATTCAAAATGTAGCAATATAAAAAATACATTCTTGTATTTATTATGCATTTATTCAATTTGAAATTATTTACACCTACACTGACAACACTTAATAGAAATGCTGACATGCTTGCTTTACTAAAACACAGCGACCCCTTATAGCGCTTAGATCAAATAATACTTAACATTAAACTATGTTTAATGGTCACCATCATCTTCTTTTACTGTCTTTGTCACCTTACGTATTAAGTATTGGTAACGTAGTTTGCCACACCAACAGAGGTTCCCTCTAGCTAAATCTATGGAAAGTCAGTGTATTCCCGCTGCGCACGCTACCTCCGCGTTGTGTTCCTCTACTGTATTATCGTCAACCCTTCCGCCTCCTCCGTCGCCTTTTATTTCGCTTCACACTACAAACCCAGATCTATTAAGGCTAAATTTTACAAATAACACTTAGTATATTTATGAATGTTAAAGGAAAGTAAAGCGATATTCACTTAACATCCCTATTTAGCGCTTAATCTAAAATGAATCCGCAACGCACGCTAACGTCGGATATTATAATGTGAAAATAAACCCGGTGACAATGTTTGTAGCCGTAATTATTTGTTAGTACACAAATCACCTAAATGCGCAAGGTTTGTCCCATTACCGACACAATACAAACGACGGGACGCCGTGACACTTGACAGCGTGATGGATGGACAACTAATCGCGGACTCGTCAACGTCTCGAACACATTATTCACGACTTTTTCTCATTTTCCTCATAGAAAGCTCTAAACGATTGAAATTATTGCATTCGCCAATCATACGAATGCAACCATCCGAAACTGTAATCCGTTGAGGAAATTTGTGACCGCGAAGTGTTACGTTACGTGATATGATTATGAAATGTATCGAATTTTTTCCTTGTTGATCTATGTATTTGAATCATCTATTTTATTACGTGTAGGAACGGTTTAAAAACATGCGACAAACTGTTTGACCACTAGTAGTTGTAGGTGATCACCGTACAGAATCCTTACAAGGTGTACTTTTTATTAAATAGTTGTCAAATGAAGTGAGGAAGTTATAAAAATCAAAACTTTTACAATCAATTTTTTTTTTTAATTAATGTACTTGGCGTCGTGACGCGCGCGCGGTACAACGCGACAGTTTGATAGATTGAACGGTTAATAGTTGACTCGTCGGCGTCTCAAAATACATTATTTACAATTTTTCATTAATAGACCCGTAGCTTGTTCTATTTCTCAATAAATTAGAACTGTTAGTATTCCAAACAAAATATAAGTATATAAGTACTGGATGTGGCTTGCTTGCCCAAATTATTTTCATTGTGGTGATAACATGAATTTGAATAATATTTCCGTAGGTACTTCAATGATGATGGAACTCTATGTAAAAGATTTTGTACCTATTTACCTTAAAAAAATTAGCACAGCAATTTTAAGCAAGCTATCTAGTTTATAGCAATAACAGTGCGATTAAGTGTAGTCCAGGCGTATTTTTGAACGAGGCTGTTGCTGTATTGTTGAATAAAATAAGCAATAAGTACCTCCAAATTGCATTTGCTTTTATGAGAATTCAGAGATCTACCATACAGACCAACACATAAAGCTCTATAAACTAAGTGTCCTATGCTGGGATGGGATGGGGGATCTAACGTCCGTCCCCGGACTGAAGACGTGACGGGCCGTGTGCCGCCCGTCACGCATGGGCAAATGGGCACTGCCCAAGAGAAGGGCCTGCTGCTGTGCGCAGGCGTCGCCGGCTGGGTCACGGTCGTGTGCGAATAGCGTTCCCATGGCCCAGCCAACAGGCAAAGCGTTGGCACACCGTTGGGTTTTAGTGGGTAATCCGGGCACTCTGCCCGGGAGCCCCACAGACCCCCGGCTGCCCCCCAGACATGCTTAAACTGCATTTCCCAACGAAAAAAAAAATAGTGATGTCCTACGTTACTTAGTAGTAGTCTGCGTAGAAAGCACGGTGCCTGCGTGACTTTATTTAAGACTGCAGTCAAATTTAAGACTTATCTAAGAAGCAATGCTATTTTAACCTTATTAAATTATCCCCGAATACTTTTTAGCTGTGCTTATAAAATAAAATTGATAATGATTTTCAATCATACCCTGTTAGAATCTATATAACTTGGTAAATTAAAAAGGTTCGTTTGATGTAAACATCTATTCCATTTACATCCCTTTAGAAATTCTGTTTTTAGCAAAACTGTGATAAAAAAAATTATAACAAGAAGCACTTCTAGCAACAGTTTTTGTTCACACAAGCCAGGTAGCGGACCCAGTGCGTGTTATTAAGATGGTAATTTGGAATGGCCTCTTGTTTTAATTGAGTTATGGCCAGTGTTACGCTTATTACCGAGGGCGATATTTCGTATCTCGTTCATCGTTCACGCACAGCCGTTTACGAAAGGAAATAAAGTTATGGGTTTACTCTAGTCGACTGTGTATTTAGTTTTTTATTTATTTAATCACTTCTGCAGCAATTTCCACTACTGCTGCTGATGATAACTTGAAAAAGGTGTAGATATATTATATATCTCCCGCTATTTGAGTGATCCATATGATGACTACCTGTTTTCATAGTCATAGCCAAAATGTGTGGGTACATATGTACTCCGGCCGAGTACTCGGTTAAAACTCGGTAGGTACTCGGCATACCCTGAAACAAGTTTATACATACAGGTTTTCGCACCACAAACCCATGTAAATCAATACACACACACAGTAATAATAATAATATAATAATACTCAGTCGAGTACTCGGTTCGATTAAAATCCATTAATCGATTCGATTAAAATCGGTTACTCGGTATAACTTCAACTCGGCCCATCTCTAGTACGAACAAATTTAACACCTATGTAAATTGTATTCACATTAAGCCTATTAAATGTGTAAGCATTAATAGGCCTAATATGAACGAGTTCCTTGCGTATTAGGTCTCATTAACGATTAATTTTCAAAATGTCTGTATTAAAGTTATATGGAAAATGGACAAGCTAAATGAATACAAGACGCTGTGTATCTATTTCAAATCAAATTAGAAAAATAAAAAGTAAAATATGAATCTACTTCGAGACACTCTTGTTAAGTTTTTAGGTTTCAATTATTTTTACGTATTATTGGATATATTACTGGTCAATTACCTTGACAATCAAAATTCCACGAAATTACTGCCCACAAGGTGACCATTACATCAAAGACGCTATATTTAGTTTACTTTTAAGATGGTTTACACACTATACGAAATCACGGAATCCAATGTAAGTAACGTAAGGAGTATATATCCTAGACGACACACCCACAAGACCGCCACAGACCACAGACTAAACATGTCTTAGATGATATGAAACTTCAAATATTTGAATTCCCTTTTTAGTGTACCACTGTCGGATAAGGGTTTACTCTCATAATGACAAGGCTTAAGGCATATTATACCGCGCTGGCCTCGGCCTATATTCACGTACCTTGGAGAAAATTATGGCAAACTAAAGCATGCACTGTGTTTTCCGTTAATTTAATTTGAAAAATGTTTAAAAGATATAT
The DNA here is from genome assembly GCA_018245675.1 of Agara michaeli. Lineage (NCBI taxonomy): Eukaryota > Metazoa > Arthropoda > Insecta > Lepidoptera > Hesperiidae > Agara > Agara michaeli. The sequence goes on along the minus strand of DWDX01005248.1, from coordinate 6,403 downwards.
CTATATTTTTGTTAAATTATCTTATTACATTGCGCTGTACCAATTATAAATCCACTAGAGATGTCTTCATACAAAGCGGATAGCGTACCTACGCACACGCGTAAGTGAATTACTGAACGAGATACAAGCAGATGGACGTGCAAATACGGACTATGCATAAGCCGCTTACACGTCACAGCTAGACAGTTGTTAATATTCCAGATTACATGTTGTGACATGTTGGGTGAGACAATACATTCTCACGGGGCAATGCACGTGTATTTCGGACGTATTTGTAATAGTGTAATGATAGCGGCATTGTGACAGCCGCGGAGCGTTCCCATGGAAACGGTTTCCCAGTTATTTCCTGAATTTGCGCTTCTTACGTTGAAGGTTGCCAACACGCTTCGACAAGCAGTTTCATTCGAGACGCTTGCCAACTGATAAGTCACTAAAGCCTCTTACACATTTCTAATATTCCATACGCTGTTTATTCGAGTTGTAATGATAAGAAAAATATCCCGCTAGCAGACAGTTCCAACTATTGAACTTTTATTAATGTTTCCTAATTGGATATAATAGATAATATATAAACAAAGCAAACGGATTCTTTGACGGTCTACTAAGTTTTCGAGTCATTACCGACTTAACAGAATGGGAGTATTATTTCCATTAATGTCTGATGGCATAGAGAGTTCGTGTCGTAATTGCAATGATTAAACCTAACCTCACTTGATAGATAGAGTACCCACTTATAGATTTTGATCTAATTTTGACCTGAGGGAGCTATGTGAAATAATCTGCAAATTTAAAAACCTTTTAAAAAATATATTCTAATATTACCGCGAGCTCTAATCTTATGGTCCTTCGAGTAAGCTACGGATCAATATAAAAGGCATTACTTATATTAATAACGTACATAATACATATATGACATTTCAATATACACGTAAAACACGTGCTGTATACAACAATCAAACCGATTTTACCGCAATTAAGTATAGTTATTTCCAAAAAAGAGCACTCACATGCAAAATGTTTTAATACCTTCCCGTTGTCATTCGGCATTGCTACATCCAAATTACTGAGAAGTCAATAAATTCGTAGTGAAATATTGGCCGATAGTGGAACGGCGATGAGTGGCGACCTCGCTTCCGAAAACCATCACCGGGCGACCGCTGCAGAAACAAAAAGGCCGGTGCCGCCGGTGCACTTCCGATTGCGCTGCCAACGCTGAAAAATTACACCGACAGCCCCGCCGACTGGAGTTAATACATTACGAACGCTCCACCAATTCGACGACGTAATTTCCTATTTGAAAATTCAGTTGTTTTCTTGTACCATTTTCCACGAACGAACGGCCGGCTGCCCCCGGGCTGGATGCATGCCGGGCGTAAGGAAATGCGATCAATTAATATAGACGACATACAATTTGAAAATATTTATGGCTAGAAAATTGGTTTCTATTAAGCTATCCCTATTCCTCACTACTTAGAGCATTATTACGAGTTCAACAAACGTTTTATGATACGAGTATAACCGGATATGAATTCAGTTCTTCTATAAATTAATGATATAGACAAGAATTATACATTTGTCATGTTTGAATTGTATAAATATCTTTATTGTAATGCAGAAAAAAAAGCAAATCTAATTGAATTTATAATTCTGTTAAACAACCTTCACTTAATACGCATGAAACTGAAACACAACATCATTTAAACCAAATCAATTTTAATGTTAACTTTAATTGCGACGTTACTAACGACGGTAACCGTGGCGATCGTAATTTTTCAATGTTCTTGGAGGACCAAAAAAGGTCCTAATGAGTTCGCATGCCGCACCCGTGTCTGTATAATGGATGCACTAATTTTGCACAAAGAATAAGGCTTAGCTTGCACTAGGCTTTGCGGCTGACTGGTTCACTTATTTTTGTCATTATTCAAAATTTTGGCAAAAATTTAAATTTCTGATTTCAAATCGGATTGTAAGAGTAAATTGTTGACATATTTGTAAGAAAACCCAATTAAGTCCTTCCTTGGTTTCCTCAAGCCTAATGTTTAAAGTACAAACAGTAGTAGTCCCGTGCGGTCACAGCCTAAGATCTCTGCGGAGCTCACCTCCATAGCGCTCTTAAGCCTTCTCGGAACTCATGACGCACGGTTTGCTTGTAAAAAGTCGACAATTACAACTTTGTTGTCGAAATGTTGGATCGTTCGTGGAACGAAATGGGTGACTTTCTTTTGTTTCTGAACGGAGCTCACGGGGCGAGCCAAATCATGTTGGCGACGATATTTGTTTTTACTATCGCTCCGGACACATGTTTTGACAATGTCCCTTTGTTGGAACACACTTTTTGTGGAAGTAACCATTTCTTAGCGCACTATTTATTACCACTGATTTCGTGCAACGAGATAATGAGACGTTGACAACTTACCGTAAATAAATTTATTTATGGATGTACACATTACACTTTGCTTAAACGGAGACCATATTATTTACCATATATTTACTATAGCAGGCACATACGCCCTCTATGTAAATAATCGTGAAAATGTTACGTACATTTATATTAACAGAACATCCGATTATACACATACATAAAGAAAATAACAAGTACACGAGTTCAAATAGATTAGATAAAACAGGACAATAATTTAGTTTCTAGCAAGTACAATATTTTTAAGTCATTTACTAATTCTCTTAAAATTATGTGAAATAAGCATATTTCCATTGAATTTCAAATTTATTGTAACCTTTTGCGTAATACCTATGTACGTAGAACGTACACTAATTAATATCTGTCATATATCCAATACCCATACAATTTTTCCAATTAATTTGACTTTCAATTCCTAGTTTTAATTACAGCTCATTTTTTGTTTTATTTTCTGTTGTTTTACCTACGTTACTTTTTCATTTATACACAAAAACATGGTCCTGAACCGTGACGCATGATAAAAATATACCATCATTATTAGGCCTGTCTTACTGAAAGCTACAGCCTGTAAACTACACCGTTACACAGATCATAATCCCATAGCTCTTAATGATAGTTCAAACGATCATTACATAGTGTTAGTCTTGGTGGTTCCCTCAAAAATGACCCGGAAGTGTCGGTCTTAGTGGCATCCCTAAATGGACCTATGATTACACCGTTCGCGAGGCGTAGCGAACGCAACGCAACGCGTTTACAAAACATTGTAACGTGTAAACACAGGACTAATACCCACTAAGGGTTTAACAGTCAGCTATAACAATTCTGCTTACATTTAATGCCTTCCAATTACAGTGTTCACTCGTTTTAACGATTTCGCCGAGCATTAACTATTCCAATTTTATGTTTCAACCGTCGAAACGCGAAATTCCCGATGTTGGCTCCGAAATAAATGCTTTATGTGCAATTATATGAGGCGAATAGTGTCGTATGTACGTGAAATTGGAATCCAAAAAATATGTGAACACTTAAGTGAAAACAAATGCATATTGCATGCTCGTTTTACGACAGTTGTGTCTTGAAAAAAAAAAGACAAATTAATTAAATTTCTTAAATGTTAATCCGCTAATATTTTAATTTTGAATATAGGAAGAAATACAATTTCTGTTTTAAGCAAGCATTCACAGTTGTTACTGCTATAGAATCATCAGCAGATAGATTTGGTACGTTTGATTAATTGTTTTATTGAAATAAATATGAAAAGGTTCAGTTGATTTTTAATTTTATTGCTTTATTTTAGTTTAATACACGTTTAATTCGAAATTCAAATGGTGCATCCGTATGTGCACTTTTGTTGGTGACTTACGAATTTTATTATCTATGGCTTAAAAATGATATATGGCGCTCTTAACTGGAGAATCATAAAATATTTTCTGTTTGTGAAATATTTCTGAAGCAATAAAGCAATAATTCACTACGGGACTACGGAGAAGATGGCAAGGCTTTATTTGCCGCCATAAACGGTGTGTTTATGGTGTACTTTTTTGCTGGTTGCCCGTGAAGACTGCGTACGCGCTTGGACATAAACCTCGCTATTATCATTACAACAATTAAACTCGCTCTTTACCTATACCTAATGTCCCGCTATAATAATGCCTTCACATAGCATTGATACACTTAATATTCACAGTGCAGCAATAAAGGTAACTCATATAACATAGCTTTATTGCTACGAGTTTCAGTTATACTTTGAAAAATCCTTCACTCACCTTAATAAATAGTTAATTCATTGCCAGCGGATTTATTACTATACTTGCACTCAGCTTATGTATTGAAGTAACAGATTATATCAAGCTAGGTATAATCATAGGTAGAGGTCAAAAATGGTCTACGATATACTTTACTAAAACAAAATTATTGGAGACAAAAGGGGTCAGAGACACTTCAAAGTTACTCATTTTTTATTCAACAATTTCGTTCGTGTTGTTCGTTACCACGATACAGGGAAACCAAGTAAAAAGCTACAGGTGCGCAGTTACCTTTTGTATATAATATGTACATATTCTTGTATTGCATTCCTGTGTTGTATTCCTTATCGGCAACCATCAGACCGAGGGCGTCAAAGCATGCGTCGGTGTTTCACACGATTGAAGAGGTATGAAACTTTGGAAGTGTCGACGGGGGGCTCCATTAGTCAGCGTGATTAGTTCCCGAGTTAATGTTTCAATGAAATGACTAATCGTCGGCTACAGTGACAAATGCGAGTGCGCGCGCGCACCTGCCCCCGCGCCCCGGCCATCGCTCAGACGAAGTGTTATGTGTAACAGATGAAGAGATTTATATTTATTAAAGTATTGTGACCATCATTTAAGAATTACAAAGTGTTTTAAACGGAAATACCATTATAAGCGGAATTTCTTAGGCAAATTCGGCCACGGCTAACATATTATTTTATTTGGAATTTCTCATTGATTCTATTATACTACAAATTTAGGAAGGAAGGCTGATTGTCATTTGATGAACGTTCGTATCCACGGGATTATTTCATCTGTGTTTGTCATTGGCACACTGATTTGAATATACTTATGTCATAAACACAGCTTTTCTAATTCTACTTTATGACTAACGGATAATTTTAAGGTTGTGCTTTACCGATTGTAGTCATAAATTTTGTGACACATCACTATAGCGCAAATTTTGAACGGTCACCAAACTTTACGAGGTGGTCACGGACGGCGACGCTGATGGACGCATTAATGGTATAGCATGGTCACCTTGATTATTGATAAATGACTCGGCTTACGAGTTCGGAGTCAAGGGTTAAAGCAGCCGCGATCTAGCGTCGGATCACATCCTCGCCTTGAGGGGTCGATATTTAAATCTTATTTTTTAACACACGAAATAGAACGTCGAATATCGATATGTCACTGCTATTATTTAATATTGATTGCTCTCTTTGAGTGTGCCGCGTCCGCGAAGATTTACAGCTGACTTGATAGCTACTGCAAACGTTATTGCGTCGCGCATATACCAGTATGGTGGTTATGACGTGTTCTAAGAATTTACGTGTTTTGCTCGTATCGAAGAATCCAGAGGATTTACTTCAATCCAAATTGATAATTTCAAATAAAGAAGCTTCTCACAGACTACGTTACGGTGTCGATGCAATCTAAAATTTGCTTGTAAATTAATGAACCATATAAGTAATATGGACGATTTTCATCTAGGGAAAAATGTTCTTTACTATTATAATATTTACCACTTTTTCATCATTATTGAATACTAGCTAACTAATAAAGTCAATAGGTCCTCGTTAAAATACAAGATTGATTGAAATCAATATCGATTACGTCGTAAAATTTCTTTGTGACATATTCATATAATATAGGTATATCACTTAATCGTTCAGAGCTGGATACTTAGAACAACGATGTGATACATATAGTCACCACGATATATAAACAATACAGGTAGAGGAATACATATGACTTGCCGACCGACAAGCGGCATCAACTCGACTCTGCTCCATAAATCAAAACTGGCTCTTGTTATTAATCAAACGGACATCGGGACTCCGATTTAAGGCTCGCATGACAGGTGGACGCACGTAATTAGTGAGCCATTTATATATAGTTACATATCGCTAGCAACGAGTTAGAACCTTTAATGGGTATAAATTTGAAAGGATTTACCTGGAGTTCGAAATTAATTTGTCCAGTACACAGTCAGATGTATAAATGTCCGTTGATATTCAGAGCATCGTAGTGCTGCTCTAGGGTAGAAAATTAGTGATCAAATTGTAATTTAAACAGTCCTGTAAATGATTGTAGCTTGAACGTTATACAAGTTAGTTATCGGGAGGTCCCGGGTTCAAATCCCAGGTTGGGTACTGTTAGATTTTTCTAATTTGGAATTTCTAGCAGTGACTCAGAGTCTGGATGTGTGCCCGGTGCATGGCAATAGGCTCACCACCTATTCCATTGTGGG
>DWDX01005247.1:0-10710 GCA_018245675.1 Agara michaeli | reverse complement strand
TACCCAACCCGGGATTCGAGCCCAGGACCTCCTGATCGGCAGTCGCGCTAGCAACCGCCCGACCAACGAGGCAGTCAAATCAAATAGAGTAGTAAAGTCAAATATTTATGTTAGTATTGCAGAAAAATCGTCATGTTTTTTCAAGAAGCTTAGGAGAAAAGTTGCTCAGAAGAAAAATTAGAAGATTATAGATGAGAATATATACGGTATAAGAGATTTTGTGTAGGTCCAAATCTAAGCCCTTATTTTTTGTTTGTCTTCTTGCTTTTGTTTACGGTTTCCTCATTTTCTTACTTTGGGTAATGTGTATGTGTCGCGGTAGCCTAGCATGGTAAATTGATTTTAAATATTTGTTGGATATCATTTTTTTATCAATCATTCAAAGTTTGTTTTGATATGTTGTAACATAAATACGTAGTTTTGTTTTTCTAAAATTAATTTGATTTTTAATACTCTTTTACAGCGATTGTATAAAATTTTATTGTGTAAAAAAAGTTTGAGACGTGATCGTGAGATTTTATTCACGGTCAACTTTTATCTTGAGTATCTTATTATACATATTTACGACTTCAAATCCGGTGTGATTATTGCGATGTTACAAAGACATTAAATTTTAGTGGAATTTTTAAAGAAATAAATTCATTATTGGCGATTGCACCAGTAATCTATAATGCATCTGTGATCATCATCAAATAGGGCAAATAATACTAGCAGATATACCTACTAAATTATACTAACCGGATTAGTGTATACTAATAGTCATATTACTATTATAGTCCTATTACTATTCCTTTTAAGTTATTCAATTTCAATTTAGTCTGCTGTGTATGAGCCGACGATTGTATGTAGCCATGCGCAAAGCCATAAACGTAATAAACAGCATCTGTAGTCTATTTCACAGTTAGATCGATTTCTTTTAAAGTCAATCGATTGTCCACCTTAATTGATGTTCGAATTAACGTTTACTTTAGCACCTTGTTAGCCTTCATACCTTGTTTCTTCGAAGTGTAGGTACTTGTATCTACCGCAGGCTCGCTACGTCCACTTTTACATGTCAACTATCTTTTGTTGAGGGCGAGCACACCCTATTTTAATTATGTTTGAAATTAAGACCACCCTGTATATCAGTGACTCTAAGTTATGACAGTATATGGCCTACAGACAGACAGGGCAGGTGTCGAGCATGTTTAAGGGGGTTTTAAATATTTGCTTAACATAAGATATTATACAAGTTTGAAAGTTTTAGAAGGTGCTAAATATTTTTTAGTTTCCAAAGAAGGTAATGTAACTATATAATAATAATATAACTTTCAAAACATAATAGTACCTCATTATATTGTTGAAATGTTTTTGATATAATTTTCTTAACTTATTCACGATGTTTCTACTCTCAAAGGTACTCATATATGACGATGAGAAGGTTCTCAGTAGAGTATTAAAAAATCATAATATAGTTTCTACATGAATAATAAATTCTTGTACTATTTTTAAATCAAGATAATCTTGTACTATTTTTAAAGCAAGATATAATAGGGTTAGGTAAAGTTGTTATTCTTTGTCCTATTTTAAAATACGAGTCTACGAAATTTGATGATGGCTTTATTGTGACAATGATAATAAATGGAACGAAAAATTTCCAATTATTTTAAGAAAAAAATCACATATTCGTTCTTTTGAAAGTACGTTAACGTTAAGTGAATATCATTACATTTAGGCAACGATATTAGGTTAATATAATGTTATATACGATAACCTATCTAAGAATGGCTAGATGTAATATTAAGTGGAAAACGATATGAAAATATCAATGTTTCCTATTGCTTTCAGATATTCGAAATTAAATTGACCATTATCCTTCTTTGGATATTGTGTCCTACTCGTATTTCTGCGGCCACGTTATGTTGCATGCATTGTGTGATTTGGAGACATGACAATTGTGAGCGTTCAGAGGTATTCCTCGGATACCAAACCATCTGTGACTGTTTTGGAGTCAACCTCGAGTTGTATAATCTTTGACATATCATTTATTGGATAATTTTTAATGACTCTTCATCAGCTAGTTATCATCACAATCACTTTTATAATGACTGGACACGATGATTCACCGCTAGTTGTATCTACTGAACAGTTTTCTTTACATGACTTATTAAGTATTCCCAATCTTTTATATCATTATAATCCCCAAGCCTAGCGCGGGTCAGAAGTTCAAGCGCAGTTACAATAATTCTCTTACTTTTTAACAGTTTCTGTGCGTATTCGTATATTTTAATAATTTAGGAAAACAGTAAATGATGTCACGGTCGATCTGACTCACATTCTATTTCAATAAATTATTAAACAGAATTTCAAATAAAATCGCTTATCTACACGTTAAAATAGTCGTATAGATTCAAATGACACTGTTTAGTTTATTATACAGACATAATATACATATATACAATCGCGGGTGTGGCTTTGTTGTATGTTAGTAAAGCGTGTGTGACGCTTCTTGATATTTACGATGTGGAGCTAGACTTTATACAATTCCTTAAATGGCTTGTCCTTTCTATATATAGTTTTCATTAACGGTGATTTATGAAAAGGTTTTTGTTAAGTATATTAGGTTTCATTTAAATGCTGAAGGAAAACCTCATTAGGAAACCTGCTCACTTTAGATTTCTTCTTAATGTTATCTAAGGTGTGTAAAGTCTACCAACCCGCTCATAATTAACGCCGTACTTTATGGCTTTATCATTTTCATTATGAGATTTCATGAGATGAAACCTGCGGCCAACATTGGAACATTAAAAAGTGTGATTTTTTTAATATAGATTGTCAGTTTGCTATGGAAACTTAAAATTGGTAGCCTCCTATACTGTCCGATTTTATTCTGTTACATGTGTATACCCTACAATTTTCCGCATCTATCAGCATTAAGAATTTTAGGACAGAATTTTAAAGAAGTCCTTAATCTCTATGTATCCTAAATATTCGTTCTTTAGTATACCTTCCTGCAGAATTTGAACTATACGCTAACGAATTTCACGTCATGTCCTAAAAAATGCAAAATCTTTTTATGTATAACAATAAAAACATTGCAAACCTTAGGCAACCCAAATTAAATGGAAGCCTTCGATCACTGATTCATATCGTTAAAAAATTGACAATAATTTATATAATGAGCAATAAAACTCATTAGTATGCTACGTTGATTTCTTATATTACCCTATTTGATTAAAATATGTCCCTAATTTAACAAAATATTAGACAATACGAATATTTTGCATATTATGTCTATATTAATATCTGATGGATGTCGCGGATTGTTCATTTTGTACGATATAGTGAATATATTGACATGGAATAAAATGTTTAATAAGTATCTATCATCGCGGACCACCCATTGATATAAGCCCAGATCGCAATATTAAGTAGAATAGTTGAATATTTGCCAAAGGCGATGCTTATTCCTTGCGAAACAAAAAACAATACACACTATTTAATTGTAAACATTGACAGATTTAAGGAAGCGCCATTTGAATAGATAACGAGATATTCATAAAAAAATATGTACGACGTACGTATTGATTGACTGAGTAAGATAAATAGATGCCAAGTTTTTGCCAAAAAAATCAAATATAATTTTGGCACTGAATTGGATGACTTGAAATATTTTTGTAGACATGTCGGAAGCGATCGCGTAGATTTTTGAAGTTGGAACAATTATTAATTAGAAGGCTCTTTATTGGCTCGTTACGGATAAAGATCTCCAATGTATGTCGAGTGACAGATTTATTATTCGCACAAGGTGATGTTTTGTCGAGTCTTCCTGATAAAGGCATAATATGCGGATCGTGATGATTCAAATGAACTTTATTCACGCATTGTTATGCTGTAAATCTAGAGAGGATACTTGGAAGCTCACGGAAAATTACTTTGAACGTTCAATTTTTTATAACAACATTGAATACCTCTACATCTGGCGTTATTGATGTCAGTTGCAATTTGTTTTTGTTGTGTAGTTGTTTATTGCGTAGTAATTATAAATAACATATAGGTAAATATTTCACAACAGTTTATTATTTTAAAATGACACGGCGAACTCTTATGAAACGACATTCGTTTTATGTACACCCTATAATTGAGAAATACAGAGCTGAGGTTCAATATATTGGTTTAGTTTGTATATGTAGAAAGAGTTCCAGGAAAATAAAGTAAACTACTCACCTCGCTCACAGTTCCGTCACGAGTAAAAGTTATTTACAATTGCATTTAAAGTTAAAAAAACTATGACGAGTTAAAACACAGTAACAAGTCTTGGATTCAAAGGCGGCCGCCTCACGATTGATCCTGTGCTTCATTTTATAATCGATGTGTCGCATAATTCATGTTCGGGAGGATTGAAGATATACGATTCTACTAGATTTAACATTAAAAAATAATGTTGTATGAAATGTGTAAATAATATCAGTGACGATAATTTATAATATACGTATTTGACCTTTTTATCAATGTATTTTTTATATCGAACAGTTGGGCTGTAACTGTTCCATATTCTGAGAGCGTATAGATTTTGGTATTTTTTCTTCAATAAATTGTATTGTTATGAAGGTAACTATATATAATTATCATCTGTTGATTACACTTACTGGCTAATATAATGATTTTCAATTTCTCTAACAAATCTATACAATTCTTATTCCTACACAAGATGGTAGCCTCTGTAAGTGTCTGGGTGAAAGGTCAGGGCAGCTCAAACTATACAGTAATTAAAGGTTATTTTTGGCGATAACCATCAGTAAAACAGTTACCTACGTGCGTGAAATAAAAAGTCGATGGTCCCACTTCGAAAGACCTTGGCGTGAAGGGCTCTTGTGAGCAAAAGTCAATCCACGCGTATGTTACTTTAGCACATCACGCAGAAATTGTGGTTTCCGTAAAAGCTTCGAAGAACACATACTTGCTATGCTAATTCTCTTGTAAAGTTTCATTATATTTTAACATATGTCATACATATGACATCATGTAACATCTCTCATACTCGCATGATGACTAGTACCTATGTACACTCGATGTATTATGTTTTTATTAATTTAATACAATATATTAAAAAGAATAAAACTTACTAAATTATTTATGTGTCATACCAACAATATAATGGAATATGACTATGAAAAGTTAACCCTACTCCAATTTTGTTGGTCTGTAATTGATTGAATGGAGTCGGAAGAAAGGGCTGTGGTGATGCATCGATCGATAAATTGTTTATCCAAAAACCGAGTTCTCGAGTCAAGGTAACTCTGTGTGCGACTGTTTAAACGAGTAACAAGAACGGCTGATCGATACCGAAATAAATTCACCAATGTAAACGACACCACAATCCACAACAAACGATTAATTTACACATTTTTCACTGAATCATCGCCTTTTTTCTTCCTGATAAAGTTTTGTATTGTTCTCACTTTTATGGTCATTTATGTTTACCGCGTCTATATCTATGTAGCAGTGAACTCTTAAGAAATTATTATCTACACCACAATATGCTACGCTTTTGTACATCTACTCTTATCGATTTAGTCGGGCGTCCATGTTGTATTTAAAAACATCAACATAATAATAAAAACAAAATGTATTTATACGCTTAATTTTTACACGAATTTACTACATGACAAACTTATTTATCTATTCCGTTTTAAACAAAAATAGGCAGCCGTGGTGGGGATTGCCAAGAAAACTGACTACTCAAAACTTTTTGAATTATGAAATTAATTATAGTAAGTATGAATAATTAAAATGTCATAATTTGTGAAGTGAAATTGTTATCATTAATCAAAATATATTATAGGCAGCGTAACTCGAATACAGAATACAAATACAACTTAATTTAAATTTACGTTCAAAAATACTTACATTATTTTGTGCTTTCAATTATTACATTATATTTTAAGAACTTACCTTATCTGTATTATACTACAGCACCTGTATACTAATAAATATAATATACGTTACCCTGGAAAATTCTTTTGGAACCTTTCTTCGGTCAGTTGTCAGTTGGTCTGTGTATTACAAGCATGAATTTGTACTGTATCTGGATGTAAAATTATAAATATATTATATATTATAAGTACTTTATATACCTATGTACATTGTATAGTCTATAAGCTATATGATTATGGTAACACTGAATCTGCTTAGTTAAAACAAGTCTGATTAATGTCGAAACAGTACGAAAGTTTTCCTGCAATGGTAGGTACTACTGTGTATTTTTATAATACATGTTATATTTTATCCTGATAAATCTTTTTTTAAGGAAAAAATCTTGCAATGTCACATCCTAATTTAACACGTAAAATTTCTCGAGAAAACAGTAAACTTGTTTCAAGACCATAAAGATTACCTAGAATAGTGACATGAATAAAAAACAAGAATTAAAATCTATTCATGCTAGGTGATTATAATATTAAATATAGATCACAATAAAGATTTAAGATTAATTAATTATCATTTACAAGAGTAGGACAGGAAACCAGCAGAATTTAAACATTTCAACAATTTTGCCACAGCTTATCATACTACGATGTTATTATTCTCATTCTGAAAAGAGATCCGCGTCCTCAGCAGATCTATAATAAAATATTCGATGATAAAGATCAAACTAAAGTATCGTCATACCTAAAGTCTATCTTACACTTCAGGTTATGTCTACACGATCGTGTTGCAGGTGTCTTTTGCGTCAGATTGAAACCTGTTCTTTGATTATAAAGTCATTTTATAACAAAAGACTGCATTTCACTCTGCACAAATACTGCATTTCGACGAATATTACAAGAACTGAATTGAAATACTGATTTACGGACGATATTATAATACAATGGACACTTTACAATTTATAACTGGCTATTCAGTAATCCTGTAATACTTATAACTTCACTTGTTTGGCAATATCATGTTATGTGCGCTTTATTTATGGATACGAAATATCTTGAGGATATACGGCTTTGAATCCACTTCATTAATAATAGATATGCGTTTCCTTAACATTCAAATTTAAATGTCTCAGACTAAATGTGGAGTCATTATCTCGACCAGACTCTGTGGCGTCGAATTGTAATTTTAGTTTTATTATTAGTATGGCTTAATTTATGATTTCATTTAAAATTTGGACATTTAAATTCGCGATATACAATCTTGGTTTGTTTCTCGGTGTACTTTGTAACATACTTGTATTTGATGAAGACCTAAATGAGATTGACAGAATTTTTACAAATGTTTGCGGTGGCGACCGATTTCATTTTTTATTTATGATTGAGATCTAATATTTCTCCCGTTTTGATTTTACTGAATAATAATAGTCAAGACATGAATATTTAATGATTTTACATGAATTTAAGCGACATAAAAGGCGTATACCTATCTTCCCATTCTTTTCAAATATTTCAAACTTTGTAAAATCATTCATGATTTATTATAAAGAAGGTTGTTATTAAAGGACATGTTCAATTTATTCATAATAAATAATACTATCCTGACTGGCTGATGTGCAAATGAAAGTATTTTCGTAAACTCATAATAAGCATGGTTATTTATAAGTAAGGTAGGTACTCAACTTTTATCGTCTTTCGTGTATCAATTTGTGTTTGCCCTGATCTGAAACGCTTCACTCATTTTGGCGGTAATTTGTTGATAGGTAAAGTATTTTTCAATAACTAGCCAAATTTTATACATATAAAGATACTGGAATGTAACGAATTATGAAACAATCAATGAAAAATGAAATTGATAATTATTTTACAATCCAAGAATTATGAACTTTGAAACTATACACCACAATAATGTTTTTATACAAACGACTATTACAAATTTTTATACAAGACTAAAATGATTGCAATTACAGCTACATCTGTTTTTATATACATATAAGACAATATTATGAAAACAAAAGATGTGATGGAAAAAACTGCAATATCGATATACCTGGCTTTGCTTTAATAACCATTTTATCTTTATATAGCAGATAACACGAATATATAATGACTTTAAGAAATGGATTCGTATCAGGTGTTTATTTTACGACAAAACACTGGGTACATTACATATTTTCGCTTTTTTATTTTAAATTCACGGAATGGGTCACACTAAGGACCACGATTCCGCTAATCTGCATGATATTGACTACATTACGAGTAATTTGATACACCTGAACACGTTTCCACTTTTTCATTCACTTTTAAATTTCAACATAGGTAGGTACTACATTTATTTTTACTCATTTCTTAAGTAGGCATCGGTAGAATATTTTTTTTTCATAAAATAGAATTCATGGCACCAGGTGAGCTATGCAATTTGTTTGTCCCTGTAAGCTAGGACTCAAGTTAAGATGTTTGTATTGCACTTCCACTAAAAATATACCTAAATGTGAATGTTCAAGTAGGTTAATAAAATAATGTTCCTTAAATAAAAGCTCATTGGATTACATAAGCACTTTATTCGCAATAAATTAAAATATTTCATGGTTTAAACTATCGACTGAAATAAAATTTGACAAATTTAATTTGGATAAAAAGTTAAAATAGATGGTCTCCTAAAAAATTGGGTATAAGCGCCATCTAATAAAACCGGAAAAATTAATTTAACTTCTACTAAACGCTCTGCTAGCAATGAACTGGCTTTTTGAGGTGGCAACTTATTGACGAAGCTGATCACAAGATGGCAGTAGTAGTAGTAATTGTATTGTATGTACAATTTATTTGTTTTAGATAAAATGAGTAGAAAGTTATAAAAAAAGATATTACTGATTTTACGCCTTTTATCCTTATTAATTTCATATTGTCACAATTTATGTCTCTTCTTCAAGGGGAAACGAAGACGTTATATTATAATATGACTTTTATACGATTCTGTTTTTTTTTCAAATATAATTAAAGTTTATTGTACAATCATCCAGTTTCTTATTGAGTTAAAGATTAAAATAGAAACAGTTTTATTTAGAGTAATAATAATTTATTTGCATTTAACATTAAAATAGGTATACGCTATATTCTATAAACATTCTATATAAACTGGGTAACAATTTTCTATATTGTCGAGTATGATTGCTTTGGCTATGGGGCTGTTTGTGTTCCTAAGCTTGATGAGTGTATTATTGTTTAGCAGAACATCACTGAAGGTATCGACGGAGATCTCGTTATGGGGATGTACTATTGATTTAGTAGGCGTAGGAAGCTGTCTCGCATGACCGCTTATAAAGCCGAGTTCTCGACAAATGACTTCTAATTCCAATTTGGTGTGGTTATGAGTAGAATAGCATTTTGAATACCACACACCGTGCGAACGAATGATCACCTTGCCTGTTCCATGCCTGTAAACAGTTTGACATAACATAAGTTATCTCTTAATTACGGGGAATTCGGCCCTGATCTACATAACTAAATCCTTCTAGAAAATATAAATACACGAAACTAATTAAAAAATTGTATGAATTACAACTTAGTTTCATTACTTTCTACGTATTGTTTATGTATAAAAGATACAATATAATTATGATCTAATAAATTCATTCAAGATCAAGTTCTAGTTCAAGATCAAGTTTCTTCAATAAATAATTTCCAAACATTCAATTTACATTCTAGGTTCTAATGTCTAATTAACGTGTAGGCAGCGGAGTCGAATCTGAGGTACGTGAAAATTGCCTATCCGCACTTAGCCAGCGTTGCAGACCAAGACCTAAAACCTTCACACTTTGAGAGAAAACACGTGGTCAGCAGTGGAATAATAAAAAGGTTTTTATTTTTCGGACACATGGCCTTCTGTTATAAAATTCTGTACCTTGGTGCTTTGCGGTCTTTTTGTACAAGGTAACAACATATAATTAAATGAATGGTGTCAGACCTGAACCCTTTTTAAAAGGGTGCGAATTATTAATGCAGGTACCAACGGTCACCGGCAAAAGGGAATTACAAGGGTAATCGTAAAATTTATTGGTGGATGTTTAACTTCTACACTGGTGGATGTTAGGGACATTGAAGACTGGAAAGTGTCAGTTAATCAAAATTTAACGATATTCTATTTATTACGTATAAATTAAAATTTTAAAACTATTTTTCCAGTGAGCACGTAAAATAATCATATTTTAAAAGCAATATCTCCAATATATAAATCAGATTTTGAAAGTAGGAAAATTGAACGGTTCCGGAAACTTACGGAGTCCCTTGAGGTGCACTTAGGCCAATGCATATCTGTTCGTCTTCACCATTAGGACAGTCCCGAACTCCATCGCAAACCACGTCGGTAGTCACACAATAGTCCGTTATTGATGAGCTTTTACTGCACCTGTAAAACATACAGTCGGAATGAGACACGAAATTATCTATTACTAGCTTCTGCCCGCGGCTTCGCTCGCGTTAAGAAGTATTATTGTTATTTAGGTATAGTTTTTGCGGCTTTACTTTCAACCCCTATTTTATCCCCTTAGGGGTAGAATTTATCACAATCCTCAGGGGATGCCTACGTCATAGTAGCTTTATGCATGCAAAGTCTCCGCCCGATCGGTTTAAAATTGACAAAGTTTCATACAAACTTTCATCCCCTATTTTATTCCCTTGGGGGTAGAATTGATCAAAATCCTTTCTTAGCGGATGCCTACGCTATGGCGTACCTACCTGCATGCCAAATTTCAGCCCGATCCGTCCAGTGGTTTGGGCTGTGCGTTGATAGATCACTATGTCAGTCAGT
>DWDX01005246.1:0-10712 GCA_018245675.1 Agara michaeli | reverse complement strand
AAGCACTTTCGCCTACGTTCGGCTTCCTTCGGCACCCGTCGCCCCCCACAGCTGACCGTACTAATGCGCGAGCGAGACGGCCACGACGGCGGCCCGCGCGACGGAAAGGGAACGCGGCCCGCGCAGCTCGCGGCGCCTCCGTTTATTTCTTTCTAGTGGTCGCCTTCGACGTAGTGACAGCGCGTTTCATTGTCGCGAGAGCTTTCGTTTTTGTATGTGAAAAATTGTATAATAAAGTTTAATTAATGCACAGTTCACACCGGCGTACAGAAGTGCGATCGTTCATAACGATGTTACACGGCGATGCGTGGTGACGGCGTAGCGGGACGCGTCCGTCGGAGGACCGCCGTCGGCGAGATCACATCTGTTGTCAACACGGAATAAACGTGGATTATGCAAGTTGGAGTGAAATGTGGACTAGTATTAGGTAAATGTTACGGTTGAAACGTAGTGTTTGTGTGCGAAAGACTTGCGTTGCCGTTGTCGCGAGGAATGTGCGGCGAGTGCGGCTAGGTGAGGCGAGGCGGAGTGGAGCGGAGCGAGCCAGCAGACGGCCTAGACTAGCAACAGTGTGTCGGTGGTGGCGCGTGTACGATTAATTTGTAGCGTGTGTACCATATTGCAATCCATCTGTTCAATTGGCCAAATGTTAATAAACGTTACATTACTCATGATATTGTGCAGTGAAGTTTTGATCAGTGGCCTCTTTACAGTAGTAAGTATAGGGAAACTAATTTGGCCGCGCTACCGCTCGTGTCCCTCTCTGATATGATAGTTATTATTATTATATGATAGTTATTATAAAAAAAAGTTCAGTATACATTAAACTAAAATTATTCACACATAATCATGATTAAAAATTGCACAAATATACCGGAGAATACAGTAATAGAACAGGTATTTGGTTCACCTTGCGTTACTGCGTTAAAACAATAAAATACTACAACAACAAGAACATACCGTCACGCCAAGTCCCTAACGAGGTAGGCAGAAAGCACCGAGCGCCAAATATCTGTCCTTGCAAACCTGACGTGCTGTATGTGGCGTGTATGCATGAAGAGAGTGATGAATGTAGACGGAGCACAATAAAATACTGTTTTAGGAAAATTTTAAAAAGATGTTTGAAACTTATAAAAACTACGAACTACGTATTATTATGTTAAATAAGGGTTATAAATATTTTTGTAACTAAAGAAAACTAGTTATTGTCTAAGACATTATTCAAATCAAAATTTTGACCTATTTCTAAATCGATGGTATATTATACGCATAAAAAATTCAAACAATATCGGACACGCGTGGTAACGAACGGTAGACATTAGGCTGTGTCATTTAGAAGCAATAATATAATGGCTTGTACACATAATGGAAACAATACACACCATTACTCGACTAAATCAAGGCTTCAGAACAATTAGCATGAGTTGGAGGAACGCGAGTTGTAAGCAAAAAAAATCGTAAACTTCAGTAAATAAATAAATGAACATTAAATAACTTTACCGATTAAATGAAATGCACACACAGGAATACCTCAATACGAATTACAAATTTGGATAAATAACCTCAATTGGAAGTAGGCAATAATAATGATTACATTGTGTTCGATAATTTACATTTAACATTTGAGATAGTAGTCAGTTACTTAAAATTAAATATTAAATGAACTATTGATATAAAAATTACTGATCCCGTTGGTCCAGTGGTGAGGGAACCTGCCAGCTAGACCTTGAGTCGTAGGCTCCATTCCAACCCAGGACAAATATGTGTGTTATTAGCGCGAGTTATGGCAATGGCAATAGGCTTACCACCTCTTCCATAGTGGGACTTAAACGTAACTGGTGAAATGTGGGGGTGTACTACACTCCTCTGCCTACCCCTTAGGGGATTACAGGCGTGATGTTACGTTATTAGCGCGAGTATTTATACTGTTTTTGGTTGTAAATTTATATAAATTGATAGTAGGTATGTAATTCATCAGTTGTCTGGACCAAAGCACAGGCTTTGTCTACTTTAGGATATAATAGCGGATATAAATATGTATATTCAAAATATTTCTTTTAGTATTCAAATTCATTTTAGGTAGAAAATTTATAGCAGATGGGTAATTGACCAGTTATTATTTATTGGCGCTCATTTTATGTATATTCACTTATAATTTGAGTATAAGAATTTACCAGGAACAATTACGATAATTTAAATAATAATTTTTCCTGTACTTTATAAAACATTAAATTTAAATAATATGGCATATAAAAATTACAAAGATTAATAAACGAAGTTTCATAGTGAGTTTTGAATTATTTTTATAACTTTGAATAATATTAATAATAATAATAAAAATTATTATTAATAACTATATTGCGCATGCAAGTGATTATGTATGTATTGTGTATTCGGAATGCAATGATAACGCGTGCTATTACGATTAAAGGCGAACATTAATTGCTCTGATAACAAAGTACTTTCTCTTGTTTCAGTCAATAAGACTATGCGGGTTGTAAAATAATGCGGTTGCTGCACAAAATATTGACGCTGGCAATAATTTGCGCAGCCGTGGTGGGCGCGGAGGTGTGCCCCTCCACTTGCAATTGCACCAGGGCTCGACTGGCATGCACCGCCACGGCCGTGCCCGGCAACAGACTCACGCGGGCCATCCTAACCGGCTACGGGACGCAACTCCAAGAGATCTCTTGGACTGACTCCAATATAGAGTCGTTAGAAATAGATCTATTCACTGGTCTCCACGACTTAGAGTACATCGATTTAAGCAGAAACGAAATCAAAAGGACTGAACACGGACTATTCGCGAGACTGAGCCGCCTAAAGCATCTGAACATATCGAGGAACCAGATCGACGACATCCCGAGGTTCACGTTCGCGGACCTGGATGATCTGGAGGTTCTGGATGTGTCACACAATCAACTGCACGTCATTCCCTACCAGGTCTTCCGGCCTATGATCAGGTTGCAATACTTGGACCTGTCGTATAATAAGTTCGCCACATTCCTAGACTACTTTTTTAAACCTAACCGCCAACTGAAATCTCTGTTCCTAAACAATAATAGCCTAGTCAAAATCACCTCGAACGCTCTAGTCAATCTGACGGAATTGGAAATATTGGATATATCTAGCAACAATTTGGACTATTTACCGAAATCTCTGTTCGATTACTTCCAACAACTGAGGGAGCTGAATCTCAGTTACAACAGGTTACTAAACATATCACATGATGCTTTTAAAAATCTCATTAAGTTAAAGTGGCTCAACATGGGCGGCAACAAACTGAGAACGCTGCCCGCCACGCTGTTCCAGCATAACGACAATCTGAAAACGTTCTACCTCGATAACACTGATATAACTGTTATACATAATACTAATTTCAAAGGCTTAAGTAATTTACAGCGATTATATATAAGGAACAACTCTATTTTAAGTGAAATAGAACCTTTTGTATTTCAAGACGTTCCAACGATAACTCACCTGGACCTGAGCGGTAACGCGATGACATTTTTGCCGCTGTCGTTGAAAATGTTAAATAAATTAGAGGAGATTAGAATAGGCGGGAACCCGTGGGCGTGCGATTGTAGGATGGAGTGGTTCGTCGGTTGGGCGGAGAAAAGGAAGGATATAATCAAGTCCGATTTGAGCTGCGGGATGACCTACCCCAACGACATGTTGCCGATATTGAATCACACAAACTGTAAACCACCGCGGCTGGTACATAGCAGCCCGCTGACGTTAAGGAGATTGCAGAGGGACGCCTTACTAGAATGCAAGTTCGATGGAAACCCTGCACCGTCAATTACCTGGGTTACACCCACGAGAGATGTCTTCCATTGGAATCCTGATATATTTACACCGGACATATTTCACAAGCACGGCGTAGCACACGACAAGAATTACAATCCTATCGACAACAGTTTGTCAAGAGTCAAAGTCCTAGACGATGGTTCTTTGTTCATTGGCAATATACACAGAGAGGACAGTGGAATATACTTATGCTACGCATCAAATCCATCGGCTAACGTATCCGCGGAGGTTGTACTGAATATAGATCCTATGACAATGTTTGAAATCAAAATTTACAGCTTGCTTTGTGGTGCAATATGTGCGGCCGCTTTCCTGGGACTCACTTTACTAGTACAGGCATTACGATATATATTTCATAAGTGAGTATTATTTATAGGTTTCATATATTTGAACTTAAAAGATAATTAACATTTCCACGATGTATGATGATTAAAGTGCTTTAAGATAATAAATGGGAAACCTGTTTATTTCCAGGTTTCGTCTCTTGGAGACCTGTTGCAGCTGTTGCACCTGCATCAGTCGCGACGCGCCACGCTCTAGACAAATCTACAGCATGTTGGACAACATTGAGCAGTACAAGAGACAACAGCTGGAGAAACTGCGCGAAAACTATGCAATTCAAGTACGCTAATGTCAAAAAGAATTATGAAAAAATTACAATAAAAAGTCGAATTTATTATTAACGTCGATTATAATTTTACAGGTTCATCGAATAAAGGACAATTGTACACAACAAATGGAATGGATACAGAACAGTTACTCAACTCAAGCTACACATCTACGGAACATCAGAGACATCGGTACCAACCACTTGACCGCAATGAAAGATCAGTATTATGATCAGGTACGTATGTTCATTTTACACACTGATTTTATTTGCCGTATAATTCGTTTGCAATTTTAAATATTCATGGTTGTACGATGCACGTGCATTATACGATACGAGCTCGTTGGTTGAACGCGATAATACCATATCAATTCGTGTTACATCAGCAATAGCTTTACGTACGAAGTGCAAGCGGTTCGTTTCTCGAGAATAAAACTCATCGCGTTAAAAGCGTAACGCAAACTTATTTATCTTACTTGTTTGCACAGGTGAAACGCGTCCGAGAATACTCCACGTCTCAGTTGAATTGGGTGCGAGAGAACTACGTATTTCAGCGCAATAAAATACGCAAATTTAGCGCACACCAGATTCTGAGATTGCGGGAGTCTTACAAGTATCAGCAGCAGACCTTGAACAAGGTCCTCGAGAACCTGCCGAGCTTGTACTTCGAGAACTGTCGCAGTGGCTCGTGCGGACGCAGCGACTCGATGGCGTTCGACCCTGACGTGGAAGTGATCGACATGTATCTTAAGACGAAGATAGAGAAGCTGTCGACGCTTCCCAACCCGCTGGCGGACGACGAGAGCAAGATGTCTATATACTACACGCCGACCGAGAGATCCGTCAACTCCAGACGGAACTCTCCCGTCAACATTCCCGAAGGTATACACATCAACATGATCGAACGAGGTCCGCCCCCGCGACTGCTCGCCATGATCAGGCCGCTGCAGCCGGCGCCGCCGCCCACCGCCGAATCGCCCACGCCGCCCGGAAGTCCCGTTCCGACGACTTCGAACGCCGGAATGCCGAAGCAAAAGTACAGAGAAGACCCGAAGCCGTCCAGCGAGCCGCTGCTGCGACGCGACCGAGAACTATTCTTAGAGTACAACAGGACCGGCCGGCGGAAGCACCTGCCTACGAGCGCGAGTTCCCCGGAACTGAGCGTGGAGATGGAGCGCGAGCGCGAGGCGCGGGACGAGCGGCGGCGCGAGGCGCGCGTGCTGCTGGCGGTGGAGCTGACCAAGCCGGAGTGCCAGCTGCGGCACGCGGCCGGCCAGCTGGTGTGCGGCGAGTGCGCGCGCCTGTGCGAGAACACGCCCTTGTAGTACAGGCTTTTGACGCGCGTGTTCAAGATCTACGCGTTGAACGATCGCGAGAGACGGCCGCGCGAAATTCGACTCTGTGATTTGGGTGCCTCGCCCTCCTACGTGTGACGCATCTTGCCCGAGGCGCCCCGCGTCTAAGATTTCTAGTGAGAATGAGTGTTGACGGACGCTCGTGGTGGATCCCGCTTGTACTTCTAGTAAGCTGTGATAGTTTAGATTTGAAATTACGTACGGTACGGTAGCGTTGATTTAATTTCTTATAGTTATAGAGATTATAAGGAGTACGCGAAGCGAAACGCGCTAGTGAATCAGTGAACCGGTTTAATTAAGAGTTCCGCGGTGTAATTGAAACTTGTAAATATGTCCGTTCGTTTCAATCTTATTTCTTTCCATTTTGATGGTGTATTTTTAGGGTTAACTCTTAGAGCGTTACGCATTTTATAATTTCGTTTCAACTCGTACGGTAGACTAAAGCGGGGTGTAAGTTGTTACTGTATCGTCTCGTTTAATAGTTGCGAGGTATTTGGAACGTACGGTGGTATGGGCCGAACGTTATCTGGTCGCGTTGACACAAACGAACACAATCGTTCCGTCTCACTCCACACTGCTGTTCCAATTTTTAACCGCATTCTACACAACTATACTTTACAATGAAAGAAAACATGTTTTTGTGCGTTTGTGTATAAAAAGAAACTGAAATTGTATAAATTATTTATGTATATTTCTATTTTGTGACGCCGTCGTATCGAAACGAGTCTTGCAGTGATATGCCAAAAAAATAACAATCCAGCGATGATTATACTGTAAAGGTTTCTTAATATATGATATACAAATATTGTTGAAGATTTTCTAAATATTATAAACAAGAGTAACTAGCGAATCGTGAAGAATAAATTATTTTTCAATGTAAGTTATTTCTTTTATTTACAATAGAATTCCGTGACCTTTGTACTTGCTATTTTTCTATTGTTTCACACGATGTGAATGCTTGGTTTAATATATTGAGTTTGAGTTTAGAATTTACATATTAAGTTAAAATTTTACATCTTCCACAAAACAATAGTACTGTTACAAAAAAATATTTCTAAATTGAAAAACAGATAACAATGAGTAGCAAAAAATTCTAGGCAGATAATTTTTTTTTTGTTTGTCATCAGGACAAAATTTTTATTTAAAAAACATTCCTCATTTGAAATCGGTACACATTAAGAAAAATGCATAAAATCGCTCGACCAGTTAATACTAGTAGGAACAAGTATAAAAATCACAAGTTTTCCTTATGTAACGCAGATAGACGATGACTTGTCATTTTTCTATGTCCCAAATATTCAATAAAATGTGAGCTATGAACGAAAGGATTATTCATTGTGACCGTACAAAAGTTACAAATCGTAAGTGCGCTTACCAAATAAATTCTAGTGCTAATAATATCAGTGTAATCGATCCATTTAAAACGTAACCTCGATTAAACCAAATAGATTTTTTTCCGACTTATTTGGTATTGCACTACTCTGGACACTAGACTCGGCGCTAACTGAGCCTTGATTATGCACGATACGCCAGAGATAACATTTCTACACTATGTTTTAGAGCTAATGACAAATCCATTACTCTCGTTAGTATTAAATGGACAAGCGATATAAATATTTTTCTAAATATAGTCTGTATGTAGTCCGATGTGAAGATCTGTTATATGAACGTTAATAACAAATCCAATTATTGTTAAATGTCGAGAGTAGCTTGATGTCAAACAAGCAATTATTGTTATTATGTTAAAAACGCATATAATATAATTAGTGATCATTATGTGTCGGACGCGTTATCACTAGAAACAGTATAAGCACACTAATATTGACCCGCATAAATGAAACACACAGTTTTTATCAATATTTTATTGAACCCGAGCAAAGAAACAATCACTATACAGCGACGTACGGATGAATACCCGAACCAGTTGCGATAGTGCCATCTCACTCACTACGTTGGGGATTCATTAAAGTGATCAATGAAAAGTAAGTATGTTATTTGCGAAGGTAAAATTTGTAAACAATAGTTAGAACGGAACGTATTTCGATTTAAAAAAGAAATATGGAATGTGAAGGTATTTATTTATGAAGTGAAATTGCAAATTGCTAAGAAATATTACACACCTACAGTACCCACATATACTCAAACGTTAAAGGTTTAATCACTAAGATTCATTTGTGGACAAATAATATAAATAGAACGTAAATTTTGTCCGTTAAAAAAAATAGAAAAATATAGTTAATGGCAGAGGTGATTACATCATGAAAAATATAAGGTTTTTGTGTTTCATCAAAAGTGATATATGGAGAAATATAATAGAACTAAAATAATTACTGTTAATATTAAGTAAGAATATTTTTTTAAAACAGTAAGAATAAATCCTATACACATCAAAAACCTTAAAAAGCAGCTAATTTGTAAATTAATATTTTTATTTTAATTCCCATTCTCTGATCTTCTATTTTGTTTTGATCATGATCTTACTAATCTTGATCGGTACACAAATTTAATAATAATAATTATAGAGTCGAATTGAGTACCTCCTCCTTCTTGAACTCGGTTTAAAATAAATGCTTTGGGATTGTATAAGTATAATGCGTCAAATATATTTACTTAGCTGGTAATAAATTGATGATGGGGAGTTATTCAACTCCTAAGACCATCACTAATGAGCTATGTAAAATGACACGACAAATGCAATATGCACTTGCTGACGCTACGGATATTAACTTACATCGCGACAAATCCACCTTACGACGATCACGTGTGTTAATGGAATTAACACGTGCAACTTATTTGAAAATAGATCTTATCGACGGGTCCATAGGATTCATAGTTGAGTGACTATTGAAAATTTCACAAATCATCCGCTATGAATCGAACGTTCTTTGTTAGACATTCGATTAAATGTGATAATATATTTTGTGAACAAACTATATGTGATTTCAATAAACACTACGGTAATGATTAATGTATATATTGTTATTTGGAATGCGATACAAATACCACAATTATTTCATCTATAAAATGTCTACTGATGTTTTGATACCTATTATATTTCAAATGTAGTACATAGAAAGAATAAAAAACCATACAATATTAGAAAAAAACGATATACATTATACATAAAATGTAGAAACATACATATATTTCAAATAAATAGGTAAATTTAGTCATTGAAGTAATATTTTTAACATGTAATATACTATATATTGATGACTATAAAAAAATCATATTATAATATTTTTTTTTTTTTTAAACATATATAAAAGAATGAATCTTTGGATCAAATGAAAGCTATTCAAGCCTAAAAATGTATAACTCTGTCGTACCAATCACATAAATGTATATGGATATTAAATTTACTATTTATTTAAAGCGTGCATGTTAGAGAGATATTTGAAATTTCTATTGCATTGTCATAGTTCAAATGTATTGCAATTACAGCAATACATTTCAAATTCCTATTTAAACTACTAACAGATACACATGGTGTAGTTATTTGTTGTAGTATTACTCCAGATATATAAGATTTTTTTGTTTATTGACAATTCCACACACAGCTATATGATTCCAAATTAGTAACCGGACAGCTGATAAACATATTTATATGCATACTGTATAATACCTATATAGAACAAATGTATTCAGAACACAAATGTATGTCCCGGGTGGGACTCGAACCCACAACAACCTCCGGGTTTGCTCTAACCACTTGCCTACGAGGTCAGTTAGATTGATACAACGATTACATCGCGTCAATTGTATATACCCCACTACTGTGCTCCAGTCTCTAGTGTTACGTGTCATACAGATAACAGAGAAAAGTGGACACCAAATGAATATGGAAAGTTACATTTGACATCACCGTCTGGCGGGTTGTTGACCCCGGGAAATTGATGCTTGGCAGACCGGAATAATAGTTTGCCAAGTGCAGTATGTCTACATTCAGTTACACTAGTAATTACCAACATCCCCACTGAAACGAAATGGCTAGCAATAAGTGGCAATAATTGAATGGAATTGGGGTTCATAAAATTCGAAAATAGAATACATATTTGAATTTTTTTTTTAATTAGTTGCATCCATCTTGACGCTACCTAAATCAAACGATGAAGGGGCGAATGAACGACATTTGCTCGATTGGGTCCAAACGAGAAATTCCTAATGGTTTACATACAAGGAAGAATTGAAAAAAATTATGAGAGAAACTGTACGAATACCAAAGCTTTAGACTCATCGTTGCACATAAAAACTCCCTAAATCGTGACGGCCACAGATACAGGACAAAGACAAAACGGCCAGATTCCATACAGATAACTAAGCACATCAAATTAACACATTCTGAATAAAATCAGTCCCATTATTTCCTGCAAAATATCACTTTGTAAAATGTATGTATTTATAAAAGAAACCGTAACGTACACAAATTGCAATACTTAGAGGTTATAAGTCATTACATCCTGTGAAAATGTATACAAATGACAAGTTACATACAGTTTGTTGCAACTCCAAGATTTTAAATGTAAATACTAATTATGTGAATATACTTACCTGCAATATTATTGGATCAAAAGATACCTAAATGTGTTGCCGAGCTATTATTTCAGAAGATATTTAATTAATAATAACTGTCAACCAAAATTTCTGACATTACATGCTAGATTAAAACAATGATGTTAAATTTTTTAATGTTGTCGGCTAAAGATACAATTATTCTTGTGTTTTAAAAAGTTTCTAGTTAAGTTTATGGTTTATTAAACTACTATCTAAATAGAAAATTTTAATATTCAATAAAATGTTTGCTTGGATAGAAGATTTTACTGCACTTCTATCCGTACCATCACTACATAGTATAAAACAAAGTCGCTTTCTCTGTCCCTATATCCCTATGTATGCTTAAATCTTTAAAACTACTCAACGGATTTTGATGCGGTTTTTTT
>DWDX01005245.1:0-10713 GCA_018245675.1 Agara michaeli | reverse complement strand
AACAAACGTGGTTGACGGAAATCACGGAGTACCGATTATCTGTATCCTTACACACCTGACATGCTTCGTCTACATTTATCACTCTCTTCATACATTGTGTCGGTTTTGGATACTCTTGACTCCCCATCAGTCAGTTTCTGACCAATTTGGTCGAGATAGGACAAAATACAGAATAAAGCAAAATAGTCATGTACTTGCAGTTCACTTGGTGCTTGTATTGGCTCATATTTAACAGTAACACAGCGATTAACAAAGTCGAAACGGAGCGCACTGCGGTGACGAAATGTTCCAGTATTCGCACGGCTTCCCGCGCTCGCACGATTAACATTTACTCGCCGATAACCCGCGCTACCATAGACAATTTCATACTCTATCAATAACGCTTTATTACTTTAATCGTTTTAGATAATAAAACTATTACTCTATCTTATTAAATGTAGAGTTCAAAGGTTTAATGTCCGCGTAGCCCTTCGAGCACCGCACGATTAACAATTATCCGCCGATAACCTGCGCTAGTATCACTATTTATAATAATTAACAATGTTGTATTGTAATTTTGTTTAGTTGCAGTTACGACTTGGTGCAGTCATTGCTTAGGCCCGTTCCGTTTACCGACCGATCTAATACATGCAGCCTATTTCATTTCAGTTTCGTGTCTTTGATCATTAAAATTTTAAAAGCTTTATATAACGCGGATACACTATGACTACTATAGAGATTGACATACTATAAAGGTTAAGGATACTAAAAGATAGAGATAGAGGTTTTACTCTTATAAGAATTTCTTAGCATTTTACTGTTGCATTACTAAATATTTCTCTACATTGAAGTAAGAAAAATGATGCTCTATATAAAATAGCATTTACCCGGCGGTTATACGTGTCGATGACTGCAAGTTATTATTATTATTATTACACCATCACTCCAGCTCCCTAAAGGAGTAGGTAGAGAGCATCGAGTGCAAGTATAGAGACATCGATAGAGATAGTTATATATAGAGATACTGGTACTCAGTGCTCTATATAATTGCTAACTCTTGATGATTGAGTGCTAGGGGTGAGTATGTTGACGAGAGGAATTGATGGTAAACAATCTTTCGATGTCGAATTTATTGTTTTGGTACAATATCTGCTAATATTATCTGTAAATTGGGATAAAATAATAATTAGATAAAATTTTGCTAACGTATTCACTCCGTGTATAGAATTATTATATATCTTTTATTATAAATGAATCAGCGTTGCTATTTTTACAGGATCATATTTTACAATAGCACAGTGTTTGTCTAAGTCCAAACGGAGCGCATTACAGTGACGAAATGTTCCAGTATTCGCACGGCCCTTCCCGCGCTCGCACGATTAACATTTACTCGCCGATAACCCGCGCCCGCTGCCTTACTACTGTTATTAAAAAAAAATATTGCCAATTTATTCCTTTTATTCTTCAATACACGCTGCTATAAAAAAAAAATGGCGTTATGGCGTTTTCATGCCAATAGCTCTACCAATCAAACTTTCGACCAAGCAAAAAAATGTGTCGTTTGCTACGACTAAGAATTTTGATTGCATGAATCTTCAGCTCGATTTTAGTCTATTTTTAAAAGCAGATATACTTACTGTACTCATACTAACGTAACATTACTAATGAAAATATTGAAAAATGTTCCTAACTGGTCAAATTCACAGTTACATTCCTGTCCTATATTTTCGTTGCAAATGATGTCTACTCTCATAGTTAGGTTTAATTTAATTCAAAACAAAATTAACTAAAACAAAAGGATGCAATTAAAATAGGTAATAAATACATTTTAATGTACTGAAATGAAAATTAATTAACGTAATAAGCAAAAAGAGGCAAAGATAAAAACAACAAACGATCCATTGTTTTTCGTTTCTAGAATGTGAACAGTTTCGAGTTCATAGTAACGCGGCTGATCGGTAAATAACATAATACGAACATAAATAATGACGTTAAATGTCCCGTCCGCCACAGAATGTTTATCACACTGATATTATTTCCCGAGGTGTACCCACGAATTTATATTATTGACTAACCCTTTTACGGAATGCGAGAAACAGTTGTAACAACGATGCCGCAATACTCCGTTTACAATAAATCTAAGACGTCTCAGAATGGATGCGGATTTATTTGACTGCAATTGTTGAATTTAATTTTACGATCGTAATTGAAGATTTTTGTTCTCACCGGAGACTAATATTGCTATGTCGGATCCATTTAACTGATCCACGGGTACTTTCAAATTAGCCATTTGATTAATTGTATATAGTTTCGGTCAAAGTTCAAGCAATTTTTGAAGAAATTTAATTTTTTCGTCAAGCTTGGCATTGTATAGTGTTTAGCTGTAGTGATCTTTGATAAAAATACTTTAAAATAATTTAAAATTTCAATTTTATAAACATTTTAAATAATGTTATTTCTAATTGCAAATATCAAGAACCTTGGCCTCGCGTACTCTCACAATACTTTTCACTCGACATATTATTCGGTTAGCTGCACAAGTCTTTTTAGTCTTTTTAACCGACTTCAAAAAAAGGAGGGAGGTTCTCAATTCGTCTGTATTTTTTTTTTTTTTTCAACACATGGTAAGGCTGCAGTTTTCGTCTGGCGCGCGAAAAACCACAATTGCACTCTGCGACGCGAGAAAGGGAAGTTCAATTGCTTTTTGCGACGCGAGCCGACTAAGAGCACCGGCGCGCGGCGAGCCATGTGCGCAACTATGTGTTTACTGAGAGCATGTCTAGCATAAGGGATGAGGGGATACGGGAAGGAATCTACTAATGCATGGTGATTTTTTGAAACCAACAGTGGACTAGACTAAAAATACCGACAGTTCTATTGTCGGACACTTATAAGAAAAAACTTTAGATGTCAACACGCTCTTTGATAGAACGTGTTATTTATAAGAAGTGTAGTGTGTTTCCTTGTGAACCGATGTAATTTTATATTAATATTCAGTATCGCGAACTTAATAAGCAGTTACAAATTAGTTTTAATATTTTAGTAATTCAACTTTAATTTAACAATATAACACGTGGAGGTAGATAGGAGGTGGAGGTGGAGGTAGATAGATAAGGAGGTAGATACTTAGATAAGCAATTCTGTAAATAAACAATTGTGCAAATGAACGCTTTATCTTCGTCTCTCTTTTATTCATTTCACAATCAAAATAATCAAAATCGACCGCGCTAGGACTGGCAAGACAAGTCTCCTCTCCGAATGACATGTTATCCATAGTATTTCTAGGAGAAAAACAAAGGTTGCCAAATTTCACAAACTATAAACAACACTATGGAATACTGTACCATGTGTCATTTTTCTTCCTATATTTTCCGTCTCCGTTGCAGCGAATGTTTGTTATAATCACCATGTTTAGCTTACCACTGTTTAAGAACAGTACAAAAACGAATTATTCATTGATGTTACTATTGCTAAGCCAAAGGTCGTGGGTTCGATTTCCAACCAGGACAAGCATTTGTGAGATGAGCAACATTTGTTTGTTCTGTGTCTGGCTGTAGTAAAAATATGTATGCAAGTAATATATCGTTTTTATATATATATATATATATATATATATAACTATCTCAGCTGTCCGGTTACCATAACACACACATTTAATTGTCTTATGTAGAATCACGTTACCATAATGTGAAATTGTCCTCAATTACTATTATTCTTATAACTCAATATCAGAAAATCGTAATAAAACCAGTAACTTTGGTGATCCTTGGCAAGCTGTTTGCAAAAACCCATTTTCATAGTCCCCGTAACACAGCGAATTAGTACGTTTCGCTAATGAACCACGCGCTCGGTTGGAACGATAATGTAATGAGTAATGAATATCGCTTGTTTAATGCCGAAATATTAACACAACAATCAATATACTATTACTACATGTAATTTTTTTTTTTTGTTTCGACATCCGCGTACGCCTCGCAGACCACCCGTGCTCACGTGGGCTTGTGTGGGCTTATTGCTGTTTACAAAATATGCAGTGATGTCTTAATACGCGGTGCGGGTTTAGTGGCTTAGAATTCATTCTCCCACTCGGAGGGCCTGCGGTTCAAATCGGTTTGTGTACGTTCTATGAGTAATATGTCATTTGCTACATCGATGAAAGAGAACATCGTGAGGAACACTACACAACTTTCTTACACTTTCAATACCTTATACATAGTATTAACTATGAAATTATGCGGATCAACGATGCTATGAAACGCACGTAACTTTGTGAAGTTCGTGCAACGAATTTGAACCCGGACCCTCCGAGTAGGAGATTGAATTTCAAACAACTCAGCTATCATTTCCCAAGGTATGTATGTTACCCACCTTAGCCAGCGACACACTAACACACATCCAGTAATTTGAGTGCAAACGCCTTAGATCCTAAACAACACGCAAACAGTTGTTCCGCTAATTACTTTGCGACACACTGCTTTAGAAAATGACCAACATAAAAACCATCAGAGCAAAACAGAGTAGTATTTTTTAAAACACTCCAAACGGACAAAAACTGTCTGCGAACGTGCCCATTGTCAATTATTGTCCAATAGATTTGATGACATCACGATTTTTGTAAACACGCATTTATTTTTATTTTCTAATACTCTCCGTTTTTATTTTATAATAAAAAGATAAATAAGTACAACCGAACATTGGCAATATTATAGGAATTATCAATAAGTTGCGTCATGACGCTGGGCAGATACATACTTCAAGGCAAATGAATGAAAGACATAAATAAAAATATGTACATAGTGTAGTGAAGAAAAAATCTATTTCAAAAGGAATTGCAGTGACCCTTCATCCACTCTCAACGCCAGTCGAGAGTCAATTAGGCCGATCGCGCATCCTCCTCTCACCTTTAAACCGTTGATTAACTCTATAATAAAACCCTATAAATCTATACCTTTAAATGCCCCGCATGATTTCAACTTATGAGAGTTTCTAGAACCTTCGATTTCGCAGTAGAGATATAAGTGCTAGTAATAAGAGTCACTCTTTGAATCATTGGTCAAATATAGAGATTATTTTGGAAGAAATGTTATCCAATAATACTTTACCCTTGAATTCATTGACGTGAACAGGTATAATATCTATACTTCTATCTTTTTATATATCTTATCGTCTATGAGATAGCTATTTCACTTTTTTGTGGTCGATTTAAAATGTATTCTAAATGACTACTTAGTGGTCTAAGTTGTCTCAGACTACGTGGAAACGGTATCAGCCAGACGGAATTAATTTCGCATTGATATCGATAAACATGGATAAAGAAGATAACATTGACGATATATATTATATAATGATTATTACAGGAATAAATGCTAATTTTGTAAGAGCCGTTGTGATAGAATGTATTGAACAATCTCAATACATTTACATAACACCCGTTGTTAATGCCAAACATTATGTTCTCACATCCTGTTGTAAAGGGCAAATAAAAATAAGAAATAATATCAAACATGTTTAAATTCAGATTTCATTTTTGAACTTCCTTTTCTATAATAGCTAATTAAACGTAACATCACGCCTGTAATCCCCTAAAGAGTAGGCAGAGGAGTGTAGTACTCCCCCACATTTCACCATTTACGTTTAAGTCCCACAATGTAATATTTAAATAATTTAATATTAATATCTATTGGACCGGTAAAAGCAGACCAATTTTTCATTCGTCATTACACTTATGCTGACTGTACTTTTACATTACAGCTACTTCGAAGGAACAGTAATAATGAGTAATTGTCGTACAGGGACGACTGAAACAAAACGCCTTTAAATAGACAGATACACTATCTATTGTCATTAGGGTGTAAAACGACGAGGTCAATGAACTTTATATTAAAAAAAAAAACGATTAAATCAGAAAAAAAGATATATTAATAAAACAGCGACGTAATTATAAACGAACAGTAAATAAACTATAAAAAGTATCAATTTAAAGTAAACGTATAAATATAAATATCATTTTCGCATTTCACTAATACAAAACCAACATTTTATTACAAAACAACGACAAACCGATCCGTTAAGGATTATTTCACAATATAAAAGCATTGAGACAGATGCTGCCAGCAATTATGATAAAGATCAAATTCTCCGCATCACAACCACTAGTGTCACCAATGATGCTTTTCTCATAAGGTTTCAAATATGGCAAGTACCTCAACACCATACGAAGCATCGGCCCTCTGTCCACCTCGTTGTTCCTATTTCTATCTCCGCCAATTACATCATTAACTTCAACCGCTTTATATCTCGGCTGTTCGTTGACTGCACTTCCCAAGTCGGCCCGCAAGTTTCTTAGTTCTCGACGGACCTACAATGTTGAACGAGACGATTATTACTTAACCCCCCAATGATGATTTAAAACAACACAAAAACATTAATTTGTATAGTCAGAGGACCGTGCAAACAAGGAACCCCAGACAATCAGACCGGTAGTCTCAATTCTCAACCAATTTGCTTCAGTTGATTTTCCTTATCGAGGTAAAGGAAGCTACCTTTCCCGGTGTAGACATTGAGCTCGACGATGCTAAGGTTCGCTCCATCTTATCTAAAGCTTCTTGAAGAGCCATAAATGTTTCAGCTGTCAACAAATTTAAACATTATAAAATGTCTTAAATACCACCTTCTAAAACGTAATCGTCATATATCGTCATCAAGAGTATTGCAAAATATCTTTAACTTGCTTCCTAACTTCCTAAATAAAATGAAAAAAAAATAAAAAAAAACTTAATTGGATAATATCTAGCCTGTGCTGACGATCTAGTGGCTGGAAACCCTGATTGCGACACCGAAAGTCGTGGATTCGATTCCTACAAGGACAGACACATTTGTTTGTTCCGAGTGTAGATGTAATAAAAATATCTATACCGATCCGGTTACCATAGCACAAACATTTCATCGCCTTATTTAGATTCACGTGTGGATTTGGTCAATTATCATATATACTCGTATGTATTTGAAATATGGATTCGCGCAAACTAATACAATTTTATGAACAGTATTTAACTGTTTAAGAGGAATCATATTTCACACAGGATAGCGTTAACGTTATTGAAAACGTCCTTTGCTATCGCACGCATGGTTACTTCGAACGTTGAAAACTTCCGCGACAACCCTCTTCGGGTATTACAATTCCGTTATTAATATACAAAAAGAAAATATAGAATACGTAAGAGTATATCCTTACGTTCCGATCTGTAAATATATCATATTCAGTTGCAAATTAGTGGAAAATCTTGGTTAATAATATCTTGGGACACCCTCAAACACGGTCACTTGATACCAAACCAGCCAGAGCCTGTACTAAGAAGATCAAATAAGAGATGACTTAGAATCGTTCAGGATGAGTCTGAATAGGCACTTCCTAGGCGAGCGCGCAAAAACCTTAATCACACTTCGTTTACGACCAGAGAGAATTACTAGACATAGCCTATAATTAATAGACAACATACTGCCATTCAAAGATGAATTAGGCACCGTCACTAAATTTTCATTTCGAACTATGAAGGTTTTGTCGTGTTTCATATGGCTCAAGATTGTCTTCTTTGAAAATGTCCTTTGTTAATTTCGATTCATTTTTATCATACTGAACGTCGAAGGATTAAATTTTTTGCATCACTTGACAAATGTGATTTCAAATCATGTTTACATTATCTTTTCTTTGAACAGCTGTATAAGAATTCAAAGATTTCATAGATAGCACTAAGATTCCGTTCATAATGTTAGGAAATTGAATAACTACAAAATCTATTGAATAAATGAACTGCCTATTTCTTCTATTATTCACCTAATTTACATTATTACTTCTGGATATTTGTATTTCTTACGGTCAGTGAAATAGTCATCGACACTTTTGTCACGGATGAAAGTTCCATTAAATCCTTCGCTGGGTTTATTTTCATAGCCGATCGTTTCGTCTGTAGCTTTGTTTAATTCACTTACGATTGTTACCGCTTCTGTGTTCGTGTCTGTGATAGGTGTGTTGTCTGTAATTTGTGAAATAAATACATATTATTTATTTATTTCATTAAATTACTGTGATCGCTCATCTGAATTGTCTTTCACCATTAGTATTAGCCGTAAAACCATCGTGCATTGTTGAAAAGTGTTCGCTACCTTCTTCAGTTTCCATGAAGCTATATTCCACGTACATGCTTTTTGCGTTATCTCTCTGTATCTTTTGAATTTGAATCGAATCTGCAAAATACGACGAATTTTTTTTAATTCAGTCCGAATTTTACCGTACAACTTCAATATACGCAAATCAACTTACTTTCAGCTCTACTCTCTTCGGTAGAGTCGTTGAGATCGTCTACATTGTAAGACTTCGGTCTTCCGATGACATTATTTCTATGACTATGCAACCTTTTGCTTATATTCGTAGTTGTTTCGAATGTTGACTTAGTTATTGA
Organism: Agara michaeli; assembly: GCA_018245675.1. Lineage (NCBI taxonomy): Eukaryota > Metazoa > Arthropoda > Insecta > Lepidoptera > Hesperiidae > Agara > Agara michaeli. Next base: position 2,275 of record DWDX01005245.1, on the reverse strand, counting down.
TACGCTCAGCGCCAAATCATATTCGGTTTTATTGGCATTTATCAATTCTAGATCTATCGTTGTTTTATCAAAAATATCTCTCTTTTGTACAGAATAATATGACGGCACTGTAGCCATGTTATGTTCAATGGTTGCTATTGCGGCTTTCGTGAGATACAGCTCGTCGAGGCTTCCGAAATAATTTAATGACTCGTTCATTTCTATATCGAACACTGTATCCAATAAATAATTGCTTTGATCTGATGAATGATTATCGTTGATGTCTTTTGACGTGCGGCTATTGTTTTCTGTAATTTTCATAACTAGTATAAGTACTAGCGATAGTGTACAATGATAAGATTTGAGTCTGCTGTGAGACGCTATGAGATGCTGTGATTTGAGTCGCAAGTATTATCGCAGGCAAAGATACGGAAAGAGGTAATGCTGAATACATACGATATGTGCAGAGACCAGGTAATTCATCGTCCGGTTTCGACCTTGGGGGACAGGTGGACGCAGGCTCTGCCGGGGTCCACAGGAATCGGTGAGGTACGGGACCTCTCGGAGCGAAATTGCACACCAACCGCTGGACACTCCGCAGATGGCCACGCCAATCAGTCTACGTGTTTACATTTTACTATATTATTTGAAAAATAAACAGATACATGCGCTGATTAGAAGTAGTGATCCAATTATAAATGTCCCTTTTTATTGTCCCATTAAAGGTTGATTCCAGATGTCCACGGGCGGCAGCGGTCACGTATGACTGTTGCCTGGTCATTTGGTTTTCTTGTCAGATAAAAAGAAGATGAAAATTAATTTACATTTATTCAGTTCATTAAATACAGGCTTACGTTAAGAACACTACCGTTGATATGTTCACCTGGACAAATATTATATGCATATCCGAGTAAGAGAGTGCCCTTTGCTAGGGACGGTATACCAATGTCGTACCTACTCACCATGAATACACTCCGTGCGCAGCCGACCATATATGTCATGGACCAAATCATTTGAGCAAAATCTCCGTAATAACGTGCGTGGTTTGGGCTACAACATAAATTGATTGCACAATTTAGGTGGAAAATTTGAACACGTCATTTTGGAGCTTAATCAAGTGGTCATTGACCTCACATGCATTTGACGTTTTTTAAAGGAGATCCCTAGACAACAATGTCTACTTACAACCAGATAGCCTGAATCCCCATTAGTTAGTTATTTCTCAACCGAAATCACCACTAGAAAGGTAACTCACGGGATATAAGAAGTGACGTTGCTAGTATACATCATGTTCTGTATGTACCACATGTCGACCATAGACTCGAGGCGGAGGCCCGGCGCCTCACCGACTACGGAGGCCACGCACTGTCCCACGGTTACGGAATCTAGATGAAAATGGAATAAACACAGTACCACTTTATCTGTATTCAAAAGAATTTATTCCATTCATACGTCAAAGACAAAGACAAAGACGTTTATTTGCACAAATATGGGTACATATAAAGATGTAACAAGCTTACTAGTTCAAGCCATATTTTGCCTTTTACGGCGTACAAATAGAAATAAAGGTACAATATACAAAATAGAAGTAAACACATTAATTATTATTACTAAACTATTATACGACAACTTACACACATGTATGATTTTTAAACGTCGTATCTTTGTTGCGCCCGTAACGCAAACTATACCGCGTGTTTGTTTGATATAATGTCATTTGAATGATCTAATATTGAAACGACTAACACAGATCTCGGCAGTCGTCATGTTCTTCGGGAGAGCTCGGCGGGCGACACTGGTCGGCCCAGCGCTGAGCCTCGCGAGCCAACTCTTCAACCCAGCGCTGAAGGACAATATATGAAATGAATAGTACCTTAAAAGACGATCTATACAGCAATAGCTCCTTATGAGCGGTTTCTGTCCTTAGCAGTCTGGGCGTTTGCTAGTAACCTATCACCAACTAACAAGTTCTACTTTTTTCTATAACGCAATTATAAGTCATTAATAGCTTATATCAATACCTACTATACGTAATTACTTTAGTATCTTTATATAAATAACTCGTCAATTAAAATCCAAGACTTACACAGGTTTAAATTTTTTGCAGAAATTTAACGAAACGATAAAATTCGACCTCGTTTGCCGCCAATATAGTGAAAAACGTAACATCACGCCTGTAATCCCCTAAGGGGTAGGCAGAGGAATGTAGTACCCCCCCCCCCCCACATTTCACCAGTTACGTTTAAGTCCCACAATGGAATAGGTGGTGAGCCTACTGCCATGCACCGGGCACACA
>DWDX01005244.1:0-10714 GCA_018245675.1 Agara michaeli | reverse complement strand
CAGGGTCTGAAAAGATTTGTCCCAAACAAAGGAACGAGAACGGAATTAATAATAACCGGCCAGAACCAATAACTTCCATGTTAGCATAGTTTGTATTTAAACGATTATCTTGATTTAAAATGAGAGCAACTAGACACGGGAAACGAACATTTTGAACTGAGTCTAATTATACGAAAGTGTAATTATACGTTAAGTGTAATTATATAGAAAGTGTAATTACAGCAGCGGCTAATCCTCTTAAAAAATAGCACACAAATACACTTCGTAAAGCGATTGTTCCGCTGACGAAACGTGTCTAGGCGATATAAATATCGTAAATTAAAGATGCGTGTCAGTAAATCTAGGACAGGTTTAAAACTTATTTGAACGTCGAGACAAATGAGTCGGTTTATATACGTTCGTTGCGAAAGCAATCATTTTTTCGAATTCATCAAATGCGACTAAGTAAAGTAAAATACATATTCACGATGAAAAATAATTTTTTTTTCGTGGCGACAAAAATATAGCCTTTGTAATTTGATTAGGATGACCTAGGTGCGGACGTATCGTATGCAGCTCAGCAGCAGTTTTGCTGCTATTAATGTTATTTCATATTAAAATTAATTCTTAGTGGCGGCAACCAATTTGCGAAGGATCTGACAAAATTGGCCTCCCCGTCACGTAACCAACAACCTTGTCTTCTTAATCGGATATTGTCGGTTCGATTTCCCCTCAGGACAATTTTTTGTGTGATGAGGCCAAAATATATTCAGATATAATATGTACCTCAACATTTTGGTAGAGTTTATAAGATCCCGGATTACTAGGTGTAAGCATTGTTTAGTTTGAGATTAATAGACATTTTCTTAATGTGCATTTGAAACTCAAAAACCAAGGGAAACGACCTTGGAATTAAAAATGAACCCTCACTAACAATGTCTAGAACGCAGCTATTAGCCCACACACTCAAAACCAACTGCGAGCTAACAAACATTAACTGGTTAGCAGAGTTTTAATCAAGCCGCTAATTCGTGACTCCCAACGTTCGGGGGCCAGCACCCAGCCTTCCTGCCAAACTAGCTCTGGGCGCCACGGACCTCCACGACATACATAACTACTCAATTCCCGGCCCGTTAATATTCTGTAAACAGCCAACGATACGCAGTACGAAGCGAACACTGTATTTAAGCCTTGCACCGTTTACACAAACTATTATGCCCTCGGAAGGGATGCTTTGCGTACGCCGCGGTAGTACTCGCTAATTCGGTCTCCGTCCTTTCCAAACATCGCGCTGTGCCAACAACGCGGACCGTACGAGTCAAATTCCCATACACGAAACAGGGTACGAACGCATGAAATATGTTTGCGCCGTTCGGAGCGTTCACGGAACTTTGATCTTTACAGACGCGGTGAAGTCGGTCCAATGTATTTGCACAGTCATTTAACTCGACGTTGCACTGTGCGCGGTGATGTTGGTTCGTTAATTTCCCGAGTTTGTTAAATTTAGCGGCGGTAAGTAATGATCTGTTGAGGCTTAGTGCTCTAATTGTTAATTTTGAATGTTTAGTGCGCTTATGATCTAGGTTACGGATTAGTTAGTCGCATTTAGGGTTATCAGACAAGTGTTTTCTTGACATATCCGAAATTCTGGCTCTTTAAGAGTTAAACAGGACAAAACTGTTAGAGATAGGAAAATTCGGAAAAAAGCATACGCATGGATTATTCGGCTACTCAAAAACGTAATAAGAGTGCGTGGTACATATTTTGGTAAACGATTTTGTTATAGATAAGAAATATTGCTGTATAATTAACTGATTCCAAATTCGTATTTAAATAAGTATGGTATTTGTAACATTTTCAAGCATTTTAACGCAATTGTAAAATGTGGGGGTGTACTACACTCCTCTGCCTACCCCTTAGGGGATTACAGGCGTGATGTTACGTTTTGTAAAATTGGTAAGAATTAAAAATTCATTTAAATATATACTTGTCCTAAATAGTAATTTATTATTCAGCTTTCCGACCTGTCTTAGATGAATCTGTTGCTTAGATCAGTAGCGGTGGTGTACTGGGCTGCCACACGTGTACCCAACTATTGTAGGTAAGTCAACACCTCGCGGCATAACCTGTCTAAATCGGAGGCTCGGCCACAAAGAGCCAGCGAGCAGCCAGCCTGATCCGTGTTTGGCAACCAAACACTGGCAGGGACGCGAACAGCCATTAAAACTTTTTAAAAAACAAAAAGTCCCTTTCCCCGCGAAGGTAAACACGTGGGACTCTTTGGCGGCGCGGCTTTTATATATAAGTGATGTGGGTTACAGGCGCATACGACGCGTTCCAGTGTCGACAAGGCCTCGGAGGCAGCGGCGCGTCTGTTCTGACCTCAGGTACGACTTTGAGACTTAAATTTCATTCAATATTGGTCATACTTGAGAACGCTACAAGAACAGTTTAGCACAAGTCGGCGGGGAGTTCAACTTGCACCTCCTTCACGCAATATCACCATATCCCCTGCATCTCTATAATCATTTAATTTTGAAAAGCAAACTGTTCATGTCCTTTCCTAAGCTTCAATCTATTTCCATGTCAAATCTCGTTACGAACCGCTCAACGGTTTCACTGTGAAAGAGTAACAAACAGACAGATTAACTTTCGCATTTATAATATCAGTATGGATATGCGTATTATTTTTTGTACTTACCTCATAATATATATCTGTATCTCATAGCAACACAAATGAAGAATGCACAAATTAATTACATCACACCAGCGACAACCGTGAAGTTACGTAGTGGAGCATTCAACGGGCGTGAGAAGAAAAAATTACAAGTCATTAGATGCCTTATCAATCAATAATATCTACCTCGGCCACGCTACTGTGTTGTAGGGTGCCGATACAAGCGGAGATGCGAGCGGGTAAGTAAACAGAAATGACGAATAAGTAAATGACAGCGTGTAACAGCTTCGCGCGGGAAACTTTTGCAGGTTTAAATTTTCAGACATGTGTTTATGTTTAGTAGGTCAAAAACTATAGGTAGAGTAAGTCTTCCCCGGCCCACTCAATTCCAATGTAAGTCTGTATTGCCCGTAGACATTCGTATCGTTGTGAATTATTTTTGTTTCGTATCACACCTGAGATTAGCCCGTGTTAATCAGAAATAAGTTTTCCAGCGATTAGTAACACATTTTTTTTAATCGGTTCGGTAGTTTCAAAGATAGCCACGTACAGACAAATAAAAATCAAAAAATTACCTCTTAATTTATAAGATTACCTAGTATGGAAGATTTATGAAATCTTTTATTTCCTTTTGTTGTGTTCCAACAATTTTGAGATATGCTCGGTGCGATGTGCATTGTGGTCGTGTAATAAAAACCAATGTACTTACGTAACTGTCTGGGAAAAGGAAATATTTCAAGCGAGAGATATACATTGTTTCAAATTATTAATAAAACTAAAAATTAAGTCATCAAACATTAAACCGACTTATACGGAATAAAACCGTTCCACTTCCATAGCAAGATTGTCTTGTTTTGTTTTGTTGTTTTTTTTATTTAATTTAATCATACGTTTTCACGTTTATCAGACAAAAAGCACTTCTTATACCCAACAAGATAATAAAATTTAAATAATTACGTAATCGGCCAGATCTACAAATCATTACACGGAACAACTCATAAATATTCCGCTCGTAATACCGACCCACCTCAAGGCCCTTTCTTAAGATCGAGATAAAACTATTCGGACGCGATTTGACGTCTATATTCACATATCTACCGCCATCTTGAATCCAAAAAAACATGGCGTCTCCATAAGTGTCAAATGATCGGAGATTAGGACGCGCTTTGGTAAATTAATATTGATGATTCATTGACTCGTTACTGGTATTACGTAGTGGGATCGTGCCCAGCGGTGGGATACTTTTACATACATCAACACGAAAACCAACAGTTGCTGAGTGTAATCGACCAATCGTTCGATCGACAGAGGAGTCACGAACTTAGCCTTCTGTGAAACTGAGTTCAAATATGTCTAAGGCTTTTAGGGCGCCTTAAAAACTTCCGACATACGTTGCAATAATTTTAAGCACATTACGTTATTAAGTTAATGTATTTTATTTATCGCCGAGGATAAAAATACGGAAAATTCGTAGTGTTTTCTGAGGTCAAAACGACCAATTTATGTATTTATTAAAAATAAAATATTTTATTGCAATTGGAAGGACCTAAAGATCATACAGTCTATTCGATAAAGAGTGGTATCAGTCTATAGATATCTATAAAAAAATTAAAAAATAATTAAAGAGAGAGAGAGAGAGAGAGAGAGAGAGAGAGAAATATATATCTGCCCTATGAATAACATAACTATAAGTGGGCATACCTCAAGGTACTGTTCTTTGCCAGATATCATAAATATAATTTAACGATACAAAACGCTACGAAATCTGTATGTGTAAATAAACAAAATTTATGAGATCAGACATGTATTTAAAATGAACTGCGTTCGATTGCTGTTGCTCAGAACTTGACGGTCAGCCGCAAGGTCACAGGTTCGAAACTTGTGCGCATTACAAAAAAAAAATCCAGTTTTATATCAAACAGTAACCGTACTTCCCGATCTGTTGACGGCGAGGTCATGAACACGGTACCTTTTATTACATCGTAGGAATACCGGGTTATAGGGCACCAGAAATGTGGCAATTTGTCGATACTGACAAATTGACTAAAGTATTTGTACAAATGAACCCAATATTTAAAGATTTTACAGAATTATTAGTTCAATCCATATTTTGTATTTTAAGGCGTACAAATTTAAGAAATGCGATTGGAATTATAATAATTATTTATTATTAGATACACTAAAATTAACACATACTTCAGTAAGATATTCAAAATCAACACAAAACCATGAGTTTAGTACCCAGTGCTAAGTCTAGGATATAGCAGGTTGGTCTGCCAATTGTCTACTATCTGTTGTGTCAACAATGTCTAATGGTTTCTGTTCCATATTTATTTTCTTATAATTAAATAAATAACAACAGACATTGAAATCTACCAACAGTTCAATTTTAATATCAAGTGGAATTTATTTTTCCTCATTGTCTTCAACTTACTAATAAGACATCGAACGGAAAGCGTGCGTTTGTTTGATTGTAGCGCGTAATTGTTCGTAGTTAAGGTTTATTTTGCCCTATAAATTGGTTTGTTTAATATCATTTTAAAACTACACCGTTTTAAGAATATCACACGTCGGATTATGTGCCTTGAGGAGGACTTAACTGTTAAGTTTGTGGTGCATCAAGGGCACGATTTTCATTTTAATTTCATCTGGATTTTAATTTATACATTAAAATATAATATTATGAATATATTATTATAGATGCACATTTTTAGTGGACACTTTTACTGCTGGCTTGAAACAGGGTTTTCGGAGATGCAATGAGACATAAGACACAGATATCGTTGGTACAAAAACATGGCTGTAATGCTGAAACATTCGACTCTATAATTAGTTTACAATAACAACTGGGATACACCTATGTTCAAAGAAAATATCTTGAGCAACTATTATAGTGTAAATAATAATTGTATTCCTTAATCTCCCATTATGCAACAAACTTTACTTTAAAAAAAACCTTAAGCCCCGACAGATCCCGGCTACTGTGAGAGCTTTATGACATTGTGAATGAGGCTTAGGGGAAAATAAAAAACTCAAAATGGTAACCCGACCAGCTAGGAGATTATAAAATGGTAGGCCTTCTGTTTATTGCAGACTAATATACCATCGGACGCCCACAAATAAACCCTACAAAGCAAAAAGTACAAAGGGATTGATAGGATACCATCGATGAGGTTACAATCGGGTTAATAAAGGAGGCTGACCATCCGGGGATACAGGGGTGCAATAAATAAATTGATCCTGAGTCACATCACTTATTTCTGTTCTGAATTATTTCAATACCAAGTTTTTCATAAGTAGGTATTAGTCAGCCAATAAAAACAGACTTGTAATCATCTACAGTTGAAAGCACCTTTTATTTGGTTACAGGGCAATATCTTCAAGAGTAGGTACCTTGAGAGGCACGGGGTTATGTAGGATTTATACTCACAAACCGAAACTGCCTTGTATGCATGAAGAGCGTGATGAATGTAAACGGAGCATGTCAGGTTTGTAAGGAGAGAGATATTTGGCACTCGGTGCTTTCTGCTTACCCCATTAGGGACCTGGCGTGCCGATAATATACCCATAAAAACTCTATCCATAGCCGTTCCTTGCTGCCTCGAGGATGACAGGATCTCCATACAGAGCGCACCGTTAAAAAACGTCGTTGACAAAGAGCAGTAGAGTTTAATTTCATCGCTTCTACGACTGATTATTGACTGTTCGCTATCAAATATTGTCGTTATCGGTAAACAGTCATCCGATATTGATTGGATTGGTTGTTTTAACACAAATTCCTTCACACGCTGCAATACGTGACTTACGCGCGCACAAAACTCTCACGACGGACAAATATATGTATGTACCGTCTATCATTTGTATAGGGATTGAATTACGTTGAAGTGTTTGAGGTAATTATCGATTATCCACCCATTAATTAAAATGTATACGGACCTCCCGGTTCAGTGGTTTAGTGGTCGTTGGTTCGAGTCTCACAACACAACACTGTGCGATGAGGACATTTGTTTGTTGTACCTGTTGTATATTATAATATTTATAATTTGTATATTTTATAGTACGTAAATTATTTATCCGGTTAATTTATATCCGTGTGTGGGAATATCCCAATTATTATTAATGTTATCGATAACAATATGAATGAGAATCATTCTGTACCGTTTGTTCTTGGACTAGTTGTGTTCGAACACAATTTAGGCTCGCTTTGCATTTAGTTTGCTATATTCTTAATATACTTTAGTTTTCTCTATTCTTAATATAGATATAATCTTATGATTAGTGGATTTTGGCGTGCTTATTTTTTTGTGTACTAAATGTTAAAATACGTACGGGTAAAAAGCTATAAGTATGTCTTATCAATCCAAACTTAATACAAAGAAAATCGTTTGAAATGTAAAATATGTTCAATGATATTTTCCCCAACGAAACGTCGAGTGGCCAACATTTTGAGACTACTTAAAGGTCGAAGTACTAAAGCGAAACGTATTGGCCCCAACAGTCCGTTAAAACGAGAACATATGGAGAGAGAAAAAAAACAAATAACTTCCGAAAAAAAAATTGTGCCGTACCGTGAGTTGAACGAGAAATTCTTCATAAATCATTTGGATAGTTGAGGGATAGTGCGTAGACACAATATATCAAGCATGGTCACTGACCTACCGGGCCTTGACAAAAAAATACTTTTGTCTTTTTTTCTCACACCGGATATCAATGCGTTGGCGACAAACCTGTGGCGCCTGATTTTTTTCATCACCGATCAATGTAAAACTGACCGTAATCGAAATAGATAGGGTTTATATTTGAATATATTTGAAATGTTCGTCTTCCATATATCTGGTCGAAATTGTCGCCGGCCCATTGTTTTTACGCATTTGACGCTCATTTTCGATTGAGACGAAAAAAATTTAGTGTACCAGTTACACGGCTGTGAACTCTTAAATGTTTCGCTTTTGGTCGACTTTAGAAATGAATAAAAAAATTCGTTACCTATAAAAAAATCTTTAATTTTAACCAAACTGTTATTGGTACTAAAACTTAAGGAAACTAAAAAAGCTAGAAATTGTAGGCTTCACTGGATGTCGAATATTGAGTAAGTTTTACTTTTTAAGAAATTTACGTAACACTAAATGGAATGTTATGGAACTTCAATTAGAATGGTATTCGTGCATAGAAACGTTTGTATGCTAACTTACCTATCTGACCTGCGCCCGGCAGTGGAAAAATAAAAGGGTCGAAAAAAAAAAGATCTATCACGATGAAAAACAGTTAATGTTTTATAGTGACCGCGTGTTTTCAAGTAAATCTTCTATAAACTGATTATAAAAAAATTAAAACGGATTCTTACAAATTGAGGTTACTTATATTCAACGAATATCTCCCCCGAAGTCAAACTGCCGATACAACCACCTAACATTATCGGTCATTACACAAATACAAAACATTTCAGGGACAGCAAATAAATTTGAACCTGAGGCGAAACAAAACAACAAGTGAGACATGATTGACTCGGCAGGTACATTTCGGCGCCGTGCTTATCAAACCTTCGCCAAGATAATAGCAAATATTTTGCACGTTCGTCACCTCGCCGCAAGTATTTTGCTCTCGAGGAATTCGAGAAAAAAAGCTATTGTCAAAACAGTCGTCAAAAGAGGCGGCCTATGAAGACGTCAGTTTAATTTGACAGCTGTCAAAGTGGGCGTTGTTTGCGGCAAATAGTGATTGACTGCTCAACGAGATTTGAAACATTTTCGGGACGGGACACGAAATTATGTTGCGTCACGCTAGTGTAATCTTTGAAATGTGCACGTAACGGTGGAAAGTGCCAATCAATCCGACAACGGTGCGGTTGTGAATTGCATTTATAAATAACGAATGCAAGAGTTACTCATTAAGCGCACAGATTATATACGAATTGAAATCCTTAGATTAAAGACGAACGGGTTCAGGTTGAACAAAACTAATCTCGACGTTATCGAGTGTCCCCCATAAAAGACCTATAACGTCCACAGAAGAAAAAAAAAGACAAAAGAAATGTTTGAAAAAATCCGGCGTTATCTCTGGCCGGCGCCAGTGGCAGCGAGGCGGGCTCTTTTTTTTTAATTTTATTCTTTTCCAAAGCGAAAATCCTCGACATTCAGCCTGGTAATTGACAGAATTTACGCATCCGATAAGGGGAAGGTTTTATATTATTACTGGTTTACTTTCAGCCGTGTGGATTGAAGCCTTTCGTCTCTAATCTTTTTGTAAGCGTTAAGCTTCAAGTATCAGCTGGTTTTATAAAACATACAAGGTAGGTATGGGCGTCGTGGGGTGAGTCTCTTTCCGTCGTATATTTATTGAAATTGTTGCAAGCAACCAGGAGACACTGGCAATAAATTCAATCTAATGTCTCTTGAAATTGAACGACTTATTTGTACAAAATATGTTAATGTAGGTTCGAAATTTTTATGTGAGACAGAATTTTATATTTTTTTAAATCAAACTAGCGAGCTCAGGTCATATACTTACGCCTGAATTCTTAATTTGTCGAAAAGACAGAATGCACTAAGAAATCTAGAATTATATATTGCAATAATTTTTCATTTCCGTACTGTTTATCGCGTAGAAACCATAATACTTAAATGGTAATTTAAAATCGGTAAAAATTGACAAAATATAGAATTAAAAAAATGGAGAATCCTGTTTAAAGTTTCCCGCCAAAACGTTCCAGTTTTTTTCACTCCCCTTTTTTCAAATCTGGTATTTATTTTCTTAGCCTGACATTTTTTACGCGTGGGCAGCGAGCGCTGCGGCACTTTGATCCCTTAACATTCCTCATTAGGACTTCCGTGTTGGCGCCAAAGGGTTAACCAATTAGAGGCGGATACTGGCCACTTTCCGCCATTAGTAAATAACGATTCGATTCATATTCATTATCATTCTATGGCCTTAATAAAATTAATGACACGTACAAATTAAATTTAATATTAAAGTCAATACTGTTTTGTTACAGATACAAACAAGCTTAAAGACTACCTGATTTCGTAATTACCAAAGCTCACAGACAGTATCCAACAATATGAAATATTTGTCCCGGATGTGTATAATCGAAAATGGCTGACAACTAAATAATTCTTAACGCACATAACTGCATATATCACAGGATGCGAATCCATAGTCCCCAGCTCGCGGTTAGGTTAGACCGCTTGATCAAACCAGTCAAATGAGCGTCAAAGAAATGGGTGTGGTGTTTTCGTAACAAATCAAGCTATTTAAAAGGAACCTCGAGAACACTAAGGATCCGTTCACTGTGGCTTTAATCATACGAAAATCGATGCAAATGTATGCGCTCTACACTTTAATATTTCTTGTTTAATTATACGCTTTCGCTCGTAAATCTCTGCCATCGAAATCTAGACTGCGCTTGTCTGATATATTGCTGGTCTTAACGAATTCGATAAATGTTAAAGTTCGCTTTCTATCTACCCACATTCACAAGGTTTATTAGGTGCCCGCTGTGGCAGCACTGTCTTTGTCGTTCCCAGCACTAGGCTAACGTACCTATATTGGCGAAGTGCATTCTATTAAATGTTCATTAATTATAATGTACTCTGTATGTCAATAAAGTCGCTGGCTGGATGCGCGTTTGTTATAATTTTGAATTTTTTAGAGAAGTGATCAAAAAGAAATCTCATGCGACGAAAAAGCGAGCGCTCTCCTACCGTCTGTCATAGAATTCCTAAATTGCTGACTTGTTTAGAGTTAATATATGTCAAATAATAACATTATAGTATTTAAAATCGTAACAATTTACGACTACTATAAGATAAAAGGTATAAGGCGCTCTTTATTCCGTTCTACGCAATATCTTTTAGCAATAGCACAATTATTGAACTAAGATCCAATTGAATTTCGAACGTTTTCACTATGGCTATAATGAATTTGCAATTGGCGCCAATGCGTAACTAAGTTCCAGATAAGTTCTAGATTTACATTTGTATCATTAGGTCTCCGAAGTGAAGATGGCCACGGAAGCTATTGAGATCAAGAATGATGAGATACCCATTAGCCGCTCTTCGT
>DWDX01005243.1:0-10714 GCA_018245675.1 Agara michaeli | reverse complement strand
GCAGAACAACGTTTGCCGATTCAGCTAGTAAAATATAAAGATCATATTCACAGTGTAAAAGGATAAAAATTGTCTTTTCGTATAGAAGTAATCAACGGCCGGATAGTAACATGCTTCTATGTACTATATACAATGTATAATGCATAGACCAGAATAAATAGAAATAATTCCGTCTGTCAACAGCAGGCGAAGTGGTTAGATATCCCAACTGCAAAACTAAACGTCCTGGGTTCCATTCCCACCCAGGACAAACATTTGTGTGACGAGCACACTTGTCCTGTGTCTGGGTGTAATAAAAATAGCAATACCTAAAAGTATTATATTATTGTACGTATGTTTATCACCTGTCCAGTTACCATAACACAGACATTCAATTGCCTAATTTGGAATCAGATAGCCGTGTTTGAAATTGTCCCCAGTTATTGTCTATTATTTCCGTACAAGTCCATCAAACGTGAACAAAAGAGTACACGTTGGTGCTTAACAGGTGAAACGTGCAGTGACGATAATGGAATGCTGTACAGGCTATCGGGCTTAAGTTCACCTTCGGAGACCTGTACAGGTGCAATAACACCAGACGAAACTGCAAACGTTTGATAGTTCGGTAATATTCAAAGAAGGTTTGGTGCTTCGTAATCCGCTTTCGATAATCGCTGTTTGTAATCAATTGCAATCACTCCGCGGGCTTTCATAATCATATCTACGATTTGCGTTCGATTGATGTAAATTTTGAGTCCGAATTCATATATATCTTGATTAATTCAATTATTAAATCTTACTTTATTAAGTTGCTGCTTATTATTATACCTTTTTTGTTGTTTCGTTTAAACTATGTCGGCGTGTTCTTTTCATTAAAATTAGTTCAATAAGTAAAACGAATACTGGTAGTAAAAGTAATAGAGCAAATAGAAAATGGTGATTGATAGATACGAAAGTCAACTTGCGGCAATGCAATGTTGCTCGAGAAAAACTATAATCATTCTTGATTCTCATATCGTGACATCGGCCAGCCTTGCGCCATATACGTAAATGTAAGCCGACTAACGTTTTCTCTTTTTATAAAACAACAGGACAGCGTGCACAGAAAATGTAAGCCAATGACATCTTCATAGACATCTCTGAAACCTCGGCAAACAACTAAAACAGAATAGAACAAACCGCGCAAGGATTCCTCTCGTCCACAATCGTAATTTGAAAAGGCTTCCTTTTTCAAACAATCGCGACATATAAAAAAAAATATGGAATCAAAAGCAGGTGCACTTTAAAAATAGGTAAGAATAGGTTTACATGGTGCACAATAACACGATCGTGGCACTCAGACAAAACAAAACATTGTAGATACAAGTAGCGTAGCCACAGATCGTCCTCAAATCGAAAACAAAAGGAGAAAAATGGAATGGAATGAACAATCCGGAACATACGAAAGTGCATCGAGTGTCTAAATTCGAGTATGCGCGTTTTGTCGCTAATATGGAAACGAACAAAAACCCAATTCAATTCGTTACCTTGGATAAATGAATGAGTGCGGATACGATATGTGGTTTTTTTTTGTTTTTTTAAATGTAGGTATTGCGTGCGGATTTTTACAAGCTCTCAGGTAACTAATTATTTCATGAGGGCCTGTTTTTTCGTTTTTGCGTCCATTGTGCGATTCGGGTTTTGAAGATTGTTCTAATGGGGCATATCTTTTATTTGCAACCGAATTTGACTCGCGCACGTTTTGTTTCCCGCATTAATTACGAACGTGTCCACTTAATGTGTATCGGATTTTAGAGCGGCTTCAATTGCGACGCTCGATTCGCCGGCGAGAGTTCGTCAAAGCGACGCGTAGTTACAAATGCATAGTTACTCATAATACATATTGTGATCTTTAGTTTTAATTAATTGAGACTGTGCATCACATGAGAGCGTAATCTAAACCGAAATAGGTTAAACAAAGGTAGCGTCTCTTGTCAGAGCGCCGCCAAGCCATCCGTAGTTCGTGGATCGCAGCGCCGACTGAACGCCGCCCCCCGAGCGCTGAGCTCAAACGAGCCAACCGACTAATGCGGCCGCATCTGCTACGTAATGAGCTACTCAAGTACACCCTAACTTGTTTACATTGTTTCTTTATTGTGTTTTTTATCCGCCTCTTTCTTTCCTATGGCTGTATCATTCTTTTTTCGTCGCAATAAAACGAAATCGCGCCGGGTCTTTGTCTTTTAGCCGATTTATTTTTTAATTAGACGAACTTCCGATGCACGCGCCGTGTCGTGATTTAATACACGACGCGTGTCGGTCGCGTTCCGCGTGTCTTCGCGTTGTCTTTTGAACGCGCGGTGTGATAATAACGTGACAATGGCCCTTTCTCTGCTTCCATTGTAAGAAATGCTCACATTGTAGGCTTACAGGGACATCCGAATGTGGAAATTTAAAGCTGAAAAGATTCCGTGAAATGGTTACTTTCGTATTTTACTTTAAATGTAAGCGACTTTTGTGTATTGTTACAATTATTGTTTCGCGTTTTTCTTTTCACTGTGTATGTATGTATTGGGTAGCGTCGTTAAACTTTTCGTTAGCTGCAACTAACATTTTATGTAAACATTAACATTCTATAAATTATGTCTTATACTGACATAGAAATGAGTGATGTCGTTTATTTTATATTGTGTTCAGCACAAGATAGACAATGTCACCCTTGCATTCATTACAGTTGTCCATCATATCCAGCGCTTAACCGCTTTACGCACCAAGTACACGCCTTAGCGAGCCGACTACAATTATTTTCTTACAAACAGACTAACATTTTTAATAAAGCCGAGCAATTACGGGCTCTCGCAACGTCACAATCCATATGAGCTAAAAGTTTCCCGGGCCCGGTACAGTTGGTAACAAAAGTGCGCGGTACACTCGCCAACAAAGCGGCTAATCATCTCGTATGTGCGTGGCCTCGTTTCGCGCATTGTCTGCTCCCTGATTAAGAGGATTGTCTCCACCGTTCCTCGAATATTAAAAGCTTGTCTTCTCGATCCGCAAATAGCAGGACAGTGCTTTTCAAAGTGTGACTCGCTATTCTCTAGGAGTTGTAAAGCGTTCTGTGCACTGTGATGTATTGTGTAACTTTAAATCACCGAACTGATCACCAACAAAAATTAATCCAAGCGACAAAGATGTATAAATTGGTCTGACAATTAAAATAGAATACTATACCAAAAATGTAATATATTAAACTTTTGCTTTGTCTATACTTGTGTATTTTAACGTCACTCATTCTATACATTATTTATGTAATGTATAAGCATAAAGCAGTATATCTAGAAAATACTTTGCCGATGGTAGTCTTAATCAAGCTGGCTATATTCGTATTATTTCTTTCGAGAATCTCGAAATTGTATCGAGAAGTTTACGCGATTACGATGATTTAAATCGATTATCAACAATCCAGTCATCAAGGAAATTTTGCAAATAGTGTGAGCTTTTAGAAATATTAAATTGAGTCTCCGGGGAATCGCGAGATTTTTCTATGTCATTTGAACGCACGAAATGTATTCCGGGCATTTTTGCCTTACACTTTTCCCGGAGAACTTTGGGAAATTCCTTCAAAACGGTCGGAGGTCGCGACGTCACCAAGTTTGGGAAGCGCTGTTCTAGGAATTTTTCGCTCGCGTTCACAATTCGTGCTAGATAATGCGTAAAATGTGCCGCTACGTAAAAGTTTCGCGCCGCTGTTTTGTTTCTATTATTGTGTGCCTTTTTATGCGGCTTGCCTTTTTGTGCTCGGCGATCTTGTGATATAGATGCTGCGGTGACGTCATAGATGCTTTTTTCCTCTGCAGATTTAAAATAGCTTTAATGTTCTCTCTTTTGTCTCACTATAGTATATTGTGCGCTTAGATAGAAATAGCTCTATCACAGATCGCGTGTATTGATAAGGTTTTTTTTTATATACATATATATATGGTGTTTCTTTTTCGCCTAAAGTAATTATTGATAAGCTGCCAAGCCGAAAAGAAACCATTATATCTAAAACATAGGACAATAAATCGTCTTTTAATACTCATTGGCGGGATCACAAAAAATGAAATGTAATGAATAATCAAAAAGGGGCGGTGAATCCTTCCGGAGGGATTTAGAAAGTCGGAAGGTAGATAGATCGGATGCAATAAAGATAAGAATTTACTTTCACCGGAAGTTGATTATCAATCAATTGATCAGCTGAAAACGAAAGTGTTCGGATCAATTAATAATAATTTTAACCTCGCTATGAAAACCTTATCATAATTGATAACTATCTATTAATAACAAGTTATTTAAAATCTCATATTGTCAACAACAGGGTAGACATAGGTAGGTGACAACAGTGTTGCGAAATGCGAGATGCCAAATGCGCATTTGGAATAATTGCCACAATATGCCAGACCATCATGGACACCATTATTTCATAAAAGTATTCCACGTTGTCATTAGATACCTACACTTAAAGAAACGTTTTGTTTCCATTGCCATTTGTTAACAATATTAATATCAAAATGTACGAGGTGAAAAGTTCACGCAAAAAGCAAAAGCCCTCGAGAGTATCAAAGTGGTGCAATTGAGTGCGAAGACGCCGGTCTCTTGTGAGTGTCTCGGCCGAAGAGAGGAAATCTTATAAGACTGTCGAGTATTAAGATAAACGTCCAGTAGGGTTGTCACTCGACAAATTAATAGTCAATGGGTATTTTCAATTCAAAATGTATTTTAAAATGTGTAAATATATTTGTGGCGGTTTCGATATGGTTTTTTTTGTGAGGTTCATTTGAAATGTGCGCTGTTTAATTTACCAAAACCGTTAATAAAAGCCTTGCAAGACCGTGATCTTTTAGTAATATATATTTATAAGAAATATCCAAAGTAATGTTTATACCAGGTTAAGAATACAGTAACATTGCATAGCCTAATTTCTACGACGTTTGCATTACTTCAGCATCAAAAATATCGTTGATATTAATTTTGTTGAGTTTATCAAAATTAAATGACCAGCGTTTTTACTGCAAGTTGGAAGATCTAAAAACAAAATCACAAAAGCGTGTAAACGTAACCGTTTCAATGGGCATACAAACAAAGTGACCGCATCGCGTGGCACCCCTGCTCGCCCTAAACGTCTTAAGACCTTGTATTTCTCCAGCAAACACCGGGGTAATAGGGTAAGGACTTTGGCTCGTTAGTATGAAAAGCGATAAGCGAAGCGGTTTCTATGAAATTGACATTTTAATTGACTCCTTGTACACCCAAATACAATTAACTAAACAGCGTTGCATTCATACTAGTTAAGGTCGTAATTAAGGTTTGATGAAACATTTTAAGATCAGATATAGTTTTATCACTCTAGATTTATGAAAGAGATGATAATTTCTTTTTTTTTTAATGAAAAGGACTGCCGCTAAGCGATAGATATCATACCGGTCAATATTATCATTATCATGCTAAACTGTATTACGCCAGGGATAGGCAGAAACTAAGGATTTCCAATAGCTGCCGTAGTTCAAACTTCTATCGCCTCTTGTACTTTCATCATCAACTACTTAAGTTCATTAAAAAATAAACATCGTAAATGAAACACGGGTCGCCTTTACCTTAATTAGTCGCGCAAATAAATACAATTCCATATAAATAATACACATGAAACGCTTTCTCTCTATTACTTAACACACGACTCAACCCTTAAGTGGTGTTTTCTGCTCGGAGGCGCGCGACATGTGCATCTTAAATACAACCCCGCCGTGGGAGGGTTAACTCTGTTCGATACGATTTTCTGGCAATGATTAGTCATGTATTTCACACGATAAACATTTTATTTTAAACTTATTTTTTTTTTAAATTTTGCTGTTTACTTCTCAGCAAAAATGTACTACAAATAAATACATATTTGTAATCGTAATTTTTTTGTTGCCATTCCGATGCCGTAATTTACCACAGAACAAACGTGTTCGCGTTATTTGATTGAATAATTTGAATACACATGCTTTACGGGTATGCATAGGTATCGTTTTATTATACTTTCCAAACTAAAACAGATATAGACAGTAGAAAATCACAATGAAAACAAAGCAACCGCGAACGCTACAAAAGGTGTTCAATTTCACGGATCGCACGCGCTTAAATCTGACATATGTTCCATTCGGGGCCAACGTTCGTCCAAACATTTGCGACCATAAAAACCATCTACGCCAAGGTGTGTTATCTATGACTTTGCAAACTACCGCCAAACAGCTTTTGCATGTTTTTGTTCCTTTTTTTATTTCCACTTTGTTTACTTTAATCGTTTCCGAACCGCAAATTTGATAGCGGTTTTTTGCGCGATCTATTTCTGTTTAACCCTTTAACTTCCGATAGATTAACATGTGTCAGAAGTTTTTTTGAATGCGTTGTACTTTGTTAAAAAATAGCCGTAGCTTTTTGTTTACTTTAAACGTGAAATGTATACCCATTACGTGATGAAATATCCTGAGAAGTAATTTAGACACAATTTGATATGGTGCGTGAACACACCATATCCTGGAAGATAATAGGTAGGTATTTAAAAACAAAAATTAACTCCGTCCTAGTTAAACAAATTGATAATTATTGGTTGAAAATATCATCAACATATTCAGCAAAGGGGCACAAAACTGATTCAAAGTTGATAATGTCAAACAGTTCTATTGTTGAAAATCACTATAGACGACATTGACCTACAGTTCAAATTACCTATCTGTCAGCTAAGCACCTTATAAAATCTGTAATGACATTCGAACAAATTGAATAAAGAGTCAATGCTGTTTAGCATACGTGAACGCTTTAATTTTCTCAACAATACGTAGTCCATAAACATCTTAGAAAAGTCAACACGCCTGCGGTTCCTAGCAGTATCGTATTTCGTTGTTCCAATGTTGATACATCAAACAGGAACACATTGCGGCAACAGGAGGCACTTTGGAGGGCGATGAACTTCAATATTTTTATACACTTTTTTTTATAACACTCGTACCTACGTCGATTCATTCGTTATCTTCATTCTTGTTTGGACATTTCATATGTGCTTTTCGTACATACTATTTTTATTTTTATAACAGCTGTACGCTGTTAGGTGTGTATTTAGACTGCGTTAGGCTCTCGCGATATTGTTAGGCTCCGGCTACATTGAAATGTTTTTTTTGTTTTTTTTTTTTGTCGACAACGACTCTCGTTCGATATTCTGTGCGTGATGTCACGAAACAAAATTTAGCTGAGATTAAAGAGGTATTTGAACCAATTCACGTCATACTAGTCGGTTCGTTGATTTAACGCTGCAACATTTTTAAATGCACATTTTAGAGAGGAAAGATGCGTTTTAAAAAACCTTTAGGGATTTTTCCTTTTTTTTTTATTTTCATCGTTCACATGTAGCTACGCTGCGAAAAGCCTTTTCAATTACAATGAAATTACAATGAATTTGTATCGGACTTTAAAAACATGTAATTGTACAAGTTATGCCACATGTCTGTACGGATCTCTTACATAGCCTATTATAATAAAAATCATAATATTTTGGGCCAACTTCGCCCACATCTATCTGATGGCAAACTAGGCAGAGCCTGTTCTATGATGACCAGACAACTGATAAACTACATATATACATTTCTAAATTATTTTACATACCTAATAGATAATTTTGCATCAAGACAATTTATATTCTGTACCTATATTCCTCAAAATACGCCTTGGACCAAACTTCGTTTTCAAACTGTCGCCTGATAAAAATCCGATTTAAATTATAATTAATTACGACAGATTCCCATCAACATGCTTTCGTTAATGGAGTGTAAATCTTCGATCGGGCAAGTTTGCAAGCAATTACAAGTTCGCGACATATGAGCTCCGTCTTGTCACGCAGAAACCAATGGTATTCAGTTAATTTAACTTGGCATTTACATCTTCGGATGTATGGGGGTTCGTGGATCGATCGTTGAGATGTAATGATCAGTGTTCAATGAATTTTTGATGTGACCAAAGACAGGAAGTACGTTGCTTCGTTAGTTTTTTTTTTCAAATAAAATTAGCTACTTTGTTCTAGTGTTAATCTTGAATGATGAGTTGGTTAGCTGTTGTAAATAAAACATGTCCAAAATTGTAAATTTAAATACACAGATTTTTTATTTATTTACTGCTCTTCCATTTCGAGCGTATCATAGAAGATATGCCTGGGTTTTATCCACTTAAAACGATATTTCCCGGGACTCCATTTCCCGGGATCACCGGTAGGTACCCCTTTCTATTTCGCGACCACATCTTTGACCCTCCCAAAGTGGACCCATAAATACTCGTAGCTAACCTAACTTTAGACTTACCTATAGGAATTTTTATTTTTCCACAATAGTTTCTTTATTTGTTTATGTCCACTATTGGGCCACAATCTCACCTGATGGAAATCGTTGATGCGGCTTATCGTGTCAACGAGCTTGCCGAGTTGTATGCTTATTCATCCAGCGTTTAAAAATTCCTAGGCAAAGTAACAATATAAGATTAAAACAAGTTTAATAGTTGATTCTTGGTAGAAATGGAGTTGTACCAACAATTGCTACCTTAATTACGGTGTTATTATAACAAAAATAGAGGAGAGCAGAAATTAAATTGCCTTTGAAAATCTTGCAGACGCAGCCGGCACGCGCACGCGTTTTATAAAAAAAAAAATACAAAACAATAAACGCCATTAACTGCGAACAAAAGGAGTAAAAGGCAAGTCGAGGCACAATTAAAACAAGAAATAATAAGGAGTTATAATAATAAGTATTATTG
The DNA here is from genome assembly GCA_018245675.1 of Agara michaeli. Lineage (NCBI taxonomy): Eukaryota > Metazoa > Arthropoda > Insecta > Lepidoptera > Hesperiidae > Agara > Agara michaeli. The sequence continues at coordinate 1,942 of DWDX01005243.1, read as the reverse complement.
TAAAGAGATGACAGGGGGGACCGCTCACCTGGCGACACGCGCCACCCCATAAAGCTTCTGCCGATTATTATTTTTCTTTCTAAAGGCACGTCATGTTTACTCAGTTGATTTTTCAGTTAGAGAGCAAACGCCCGGATAAGAGGGAAATTAGCATTTAACGATATTCGTCGCGAGGTGAATTAGCTTGTATAATCTGTCTGCTACGCAAATTCGAATGGACAAAAATCTTTCTTCCGTAACGTTATTTTCCAAAGAATACCAACACCACGTAGCGATGATATGGAAGATGCTAATCATTACAATACAACTATAAAAATAACGAAGCCATACTATCAGTCCGGTTTACTTCTGTAATATATCAGTCAAATATTTATAATTTACTAGCTTTTGCCCCCGACATCGTCCCGCGCATATATTACTATACAAATGTTATTGTACACATAAACCTTCCTCTTCAGTCACTCTATCTATTAAAAAAAATCGCATCAAAATCTGTTGCGTACTTTTAAAGATTTAAGAATACATAGGGCCAGAGAAAGCGACTTCGTTTTATAGTACGTAGTGATTCCCTTTAGTTTCGTTAGTTTCCATTACTATTGATGATGAACAATGACATGATTTAAGCAATAAAATTTAATCTGGAGCACAAACAAAAAAAATGCAAACAATACAAGTACGAGAAGAGGCAAGAGTGGCATGTCAGCTCGGCGTGTCGAGATCATGATCTTCCCGGTTCAGGATTTGTAACACTTCTTTTAATCGTCTTTCTTTCGTTAATTACTGTTCTGTGCGGTGCTTGGTTAATATTCTTAAAACTTACCTATAATCATGGTATAATACTATGTAAAAAAGATAAATAATTATCCCAATCGTAAAAATAAAATAAAGTAATGTATAGTTAAGTTAGTGAAAGTGGTTAACTCCGTGCTTTCATTTAATTCTCAATTGTATGACTGTTAGTATCAACGCAGTTCGAAGCGAATTACTAACGCTACTTCGATTTTGATTTTAATCACGTTAATTGTACTCGCATAGCAACCGAGAGTAACCACTGGACCTGCTTATAGCAGGGTATTGTGTACCCATATCGTAGACGGGTCCGTACGACCCCAAGTGCATTCCGCATCACAATAAGAACGCTGCACGCGACCCTCATGAGCCACCGCCATCTGTCTTCTCGCACCTGGTCAAGTACGAGTGAACCGCGGTACCGCCACTGGCGGTAAGTTATATTTTATATTGTCACTGTAACGCGGCACACACGCCCAATAAAGCGGTTCTATGTCAAACAGATTGCATTTGTTTCGAGCAATTGTAAACGCGATATCTAAAAACGCAAGAGAGATTTTAATGAAACAGTTTTTCTTTATAAATATAATATATAACGATATATACGAGTAGATGGAATCATCACAACGAAAAACGATGCCAAAAGTCATCGTTTTTGTTAATTATAACGGTAATGTTTTTTGTTATTTGCCATGATTATACGTACACTTTTACTTAAACACAAATTTTAAATTAACATCACATTTTAAACTTTTATCTTGTAGAAGAAGATCAATTATATTACAGAGAGCATTGTCTTTTGCAGCATAAACGCTTAGGATCTACAAGACGTTGAATTAAATAATGGTCTGTTATCGAGCCCTAACATTATTTAAAAAGTGATTTTGAAATTTCCACCGCGAAATTTTGTGGATCATACACCGTGTCGGACGGATGGCAACACTCGCTTCCGTTTCCTAAAGTCACAGATTATCTGACAGATGTGCCAGATTTAGTAAAAATCAAATGAATTTTTTACACTGTGACTACTCATAATTATTTTTTCTGTTACAAACCATAATACATTGTTAAAAATAGGTACCTACATATCACTACATAGTATAAAACAAAGTCGCTTTCCGCTGTCTGTCTCTATGTCCCTATGTATGCTTCG
>DWDX01005242.1:0-10714 GCA_018245675.1 Agara michaeli | reverse complement strand
CCGCCGATTTTGCAATCAGGGTCACCAACAATTCTACAACGAGGCCAGTCGATTGCCAATAGAGTTGATAACTATTTGAAAATTATAAAATTGGTCCAAGAGACACTTTGCCGTATATCATGTCCTATCGATACCCAACTTGCAACAGCGACCAGCGAACACAACTGCATCTAACAAATCACGTCAAACCGTTGACAAGTCCACCGTCCAGTTGTATTGTTCGCAGTCACGCAATGGTTCGGAACAAGAAAATTGCAGGCTTCGGTTGCTGGTGAAAGGTGGACATGGAGTGGTTTGTACAACGGACTGGCTGTTACCCGCGACTTCGCCCGCGTGTGCGAATGAATTTACTTTGTTCGCACGTCACACCGTTATTGCGCCCGTAACGCCACACGCACACACTTGATGAAAACGCGTTTGCCCGTGGAAATAAACTGTTTTCCCGCCAAAAAAGTAGCCTATGTCACTCTCAAGCCTTTCAACTCTCTCCATGCTAAAAATCGCATAGACCCGTTACTCCGTTTTGACGTGAGAAACGAACAAATCAACAGAGAAACAAACACACTTTCGTACTTATGAGTATAATAATATTTGTATGGATTGACAAACGGGCGCCCAGAGACGTTACCTCACGATGCTCCTTTGTTTCCTGTACTCAAATATAAGTAACAACGATCTCGATTTTATTAGCGTTCATAAATATCCATTTAACTTCACTATCGGTCGACGGAGTGCATCCAAGACTCATAAAGAGCTCCATCGCGAATATTTATCGAAATCGATAAAACGATGTTTCTGTATTTAAAAATTTTAATGTACGTATTACATACTGGTATTGATAAGAACAGCGCAGCTAGAAGAAACACTAATAGAATTTGGCGTCAAAAATTATCAAAACGAACGTAATCTCCACCAAACCAGCAAAACCAAAACGTATCAAGATCCTATTTTCGTTGCGGAAAGCTAAAACAATCATTCAACTCGTCATTATATTTGGGATAGACAGTCTATTTGCTGTTCAATGTATGCTGTTGCCGTGTCAGTGAATTAAGATTTCTGTTACGATTTATATTTTCATCAGGTCAAAACTACGACCGGTATCCGATAAAGCTCGACCACAATCAGTATGAAAACTTCAACTTGCTATCACAACTATCACAACTACCGTTCAGACAACGAAACCGAAATCAGACATCGCAAAGTGTTTTTGTCTACATTATCAGGCTAACTGGCGGAACACGTCGCTAAGTGGAACCGTAACTTAGCCAAGGGCCCACGCGTTTAAGGTAGTCGAGCGATTTTCGGTCAGTTCGCGGCAGCATTTGTAAAACGATCGGCCCATCTTACCCAACCCGGGTAATGGTAAGTGGCAATAAAACGGTGTGTTAAGTAATAAAAGCGGGGCGCCGGCCCGGGAGCCCGCGCGGGCGCACAATTAAACGCGCGTGGGCGACTATTGCACTTTCTTGAACTTTACGAGACCGTTGAGTATATCGACGCGAAAAAATACATTACGGCCACGACAATGAGACTCGTTTCATTTGGTACACGTATTTCTCGAGTGCCCCGCCGCGCCCGACTTGTTCCGATTTCTTTCAAAGGAAAAGCTCGCGGCGTTATTTCAATTTAAAGTTCAATTTTAAGTGTCCATTCCTGACAGGTAGTTTTACTTAACATTTTCTTCCGAACAAATGTGTAAAGGCCAAAAGTTCAAGCGAATATTGTTTTCCTTCTCTAAAGTTTTACGTAACGACACCACATTTAAATATAAATATGAAAATCGCCTCTCTTGCGTTTTAACGCAGGCCCGATTTTGTTGAAGTTTGGTACGAAAATAGTATGAACCCTGGGAGAGGACACGGCAAGTTACCAAATCATTTTTAATTCATATCCAAAAATTTTTTTTCGTGAGCGATGAAATTTATTAGTAAGTAATGATAAAATTATACAAGTTTCTCAGATAACTACTGAGTAATACGTAGTTTAGTGCTTAGTAACTGTATGCTACAAAGGTCATCTCAACAAGTCACAAACCGAGCAAGTTTAAACTGTCAGTGCTAACGGCACGATTTTGTAACGGAAAAGCTGTAAGGAAAAAGAAAATAGAGTTGAGAGCGTAACATTAGCAGCATGGTTGCAGTGTTGTTCCTGACGTGTTGTGTAAGCGGGTTACTGTCACCGCACTGCGGCGACCGCTAGACCACGCTAGATTTACACGAACAAATTGGGGGAAAAAGCTAAATAAACACATAACATGTCCAACGCCTCAGTGAATGTATACATACAAATACATATCCATACTTGTAGCGAGAAATCACCACGACACATCTCATGGACCGTAATATCAGATAAGTTTGTCTGTAAGTTGGTGCGCTCATATCTCCAGAGCCATATTTTGTATCAATTTAATTATGTATAGCGATAAAAACTGGTAGATTTATAGGTCACACATAGATCCTTGCCTTCCTACGATTTTGTCAGACGGACGTGTTGGAAGTTGCCGCAAAATATTATTACAATATCGAGAGCTTCACTTAATATTCAAATGTTTTTAGAGATGGTAAATTACAAGATCGTATATGATTGTTTTCCGATTTAACAATAGATAACAATATGAAGATATCATTTTAAAAATACACCTAACCGGGTATATGATTATACTTGTGACCGAGTGATATAGTGATTAACTCGTAGGTAAGCCATCTCGGCGGGGATGAGGCGGCACGCTTCCTGTTGTCGGTTAATGCAATAAACGGACCGACACCGCGACTCTTACAGTTATAGTGGTTACTGGCTGCGGCCTTATCGGGGTGAGGAAACGTTACTGCGCCGTGCAAACAAGGACAAGCTCTTACGATTTTACCGAAAGGACAACTGCTTGGAACTTGGCAGACGAAATTCCAATTCCAAGACGCAATGAACGTGTTAAAATTATGCCGATAACACAGTACAGAAAAATTGTCAATTAACTTCGTCTATTGCCAACGGTGTTTAAGTATTCTTAAAGAGAACCGAGTGAATTAGTAAAAAAATTGTTTATACTACATATCTTTCTAAATCTGCATTCTAATCATATATGTATACGAGCTTTTGCTCGCGTTAAGAACTTTCCTTGCCTATTTTATCCCCTTGGGGGTAGAAATGACGAAAATCATTTATCAGCGGATGCCTACGTCATAACATATACCTGCATGCCAAATTTCAGCCCGATCCGTCCAGTGGTTTCGGCTGTGCGTTGATAGATCACTATGTCAGTCAGTCAGTCAGTCACCTTTGAGTTATATATATTTAGATATATGTATATTTTACACACAAAATAAAACGAATCACAGGCGGGCAGATATTGCAATTTTCGCAAGATAATTGGATTTATTTATTGTTAATACCATTATTAATCAAACGCGCGTCACTTGTAATTTATGTAGTGCTGTTTCTATAAACAAGAGTATATACACTAAATCTCTCGCAATAACGAATCTCATATAACAACATTTGTATCATTGAACTCGGGAAAAGGACGCAGACTTTATTGTCAAAGTAACACTAAATAAATGTAATAAGGAATGAAGCAAAGTATAGAAATTATTTAACTTGCCGCGCGAAAGGAATCGCGGGTAACTACTATTGATATAATAAAATTACAGGGAAGAATATGGTCTTTGATTAATACATTCATCGCAAAGATATGTTCAAGGAAAATTGTGCTTATCATTGTGCCGGTATTTTGTATATTGTATACATATCGTGAATAATTGTGTACCATCACTACATAGTATAAAACAAAGTCGCTTTCTCTGTCCGTATGTCTACTACGCAACGGCTTTTGATGCGGTTTTTTTTAATAGATAGAGTGATTGAAGAGCAAGGTTTATATGTATAATAACATTTGTATAATAATATATGCGCGGGGCGAAGTTGCGGGCAAAAACAAGTACAGTATAATACTAGATGGTTGAATAAATTTATTATTATTATTTACCGTGGAGTTTCGAAACGAACCGATACTATTCACTAACCCCTGTACCTACTTTTATTACTATGTCTAACTATCAACTATTAATTTCAAAGCGTTCTATTCTAATTGGGAGACGGCATAATAAAATGGATCGAGAATATTTATAACAATAGAAAAAAATCAACGGCAAAAATTTACAGAATTTATGGACACCTGATTATTTTTTTTTTAATTTAAGACTTTACTCGCACTTTAGACATCGACTTTTTTTTCTTTTAAGAAACAAATTCTACGGTGGTTCTATATTTATAATATAAATATTGCAAAAATCCAGCAAACATGTTCAAATCGACACTCATCATCAGACCTAGAGGCCTCCGGCAAAGTTTATGCTCAATGATTGTGCTGAATATTTGTATAGTCTTTAAAGAGAAGACAACGTGAAGGTAGACTCTACATACAATAAAAACTAAACATTGCACCAAATAAAGTTTAAAGGAGAAAGTCTAGAAGTTTTAAAATAAAATATTATGCTATCAATGATCAAGTCGCATCATTAGTAAGTCCTTGATATTAAGGTCTTAATTTTCGGAATAATAGATAAAAGGTTTCGACTACCAGAAAATGTCACCTATTACGAAGCGAATTGCAACCACACTCACCTGCACGACATATCGCTACGTAGTCCTTCGGCGTGACGTTTTCTGCAATATTCCATGTCACGTTGAACACTCTCCCTACGAGCGTCCAAGTCAGCGTCCCTTTCGATGTACTCGGTACACTGTACAAGTCTTCTTTCTCGTTTACTTCACTATTCAGACTTTCCTTATCAGTTATGGCACTATCTGCAGCATCAGCGGACGTGTTGGCACTAGGTTCTATGGCATCGGGCGCATCGTCGCCATCTCTCGTCACTGTTTCCCCTTCGTCCCCGTTCTCGTCGCGATCGTTGGCGTCATTTTCTTCAACTTGTTCACGGCTGGTACACGCGTCGTCATTGTCCGCGGACATGACTCTCTACGGGACCGTTAACATTTTAGCACTAACCGTTTTATAGACAAAATTGAGAACATCTCCTAGTATTCGTTTTCATTGTGTATCCGTATTACCGACCGCATTATGATCGTACGAGTGTGCCTGATCTGAACACTGAAATAGAAATGTTACTGGCACTAAGGGCAATGGATGTGTGGGGGATAGCTACTTATGAGAAACTCGACGGAGCCGAGGGCTGAAGTAGGGGGAGGGTGCCGGCGACGTCGCGACGCCAGCCCGGCCGGCGCCCGCCGACCCGCTGACGCCTAATATAGACTACTCAGTTATGCACAAATGCACAAATTAATGTTGTTTTATATATGGAAACAACATCCGGTAATAACAAAATGTATCCATTGCCATATTTATTGTCATAATATTTCAAGGCACTATTATGCCTTGAATAAGGTTTAAGGTGAAATTTGGCTAAATTGTTGCAAAAACATTTTGTATTATTACAGACCAAGAATTTTCAAAGTGCCATATTTGAAATACTGCATTTTGATTAAGGTAACTGCGAAGTACAATTGTAATAATTCAAATCAATTTTATAACGCAAACAATTTAATGCAATGTAAATACAACTTAAATATCTTTACACAACGTTATTATTTTTTATCTTTAACAATAACATTGTACCTACATTCATTGAAAATGGATGGACTTTAAGAATGGTTGTAAATATTGTAATATGGAATTTCAACTATGCAAAAAAATCACAATGAAATTATAGAACATGTTGTAATACAATCATAACTCACATTACGTACATTATGTTATGTTACGTAACATACTCTATTCAATCACATTACATTAATTTGTGTTGGGGTATATATTTCAATGATAAAACCTCAACATTATCCATATAACAAGATAACAACACCCTGTATACTTGTAAACATGAAATGAGCTATAAATATGTTGGTAAAATTCACCTTTAATTACTAACAGATCATTAATATTGTCTGTCTAATTTGTATTAGCGAATAAATGCAAACATAATGAGACAAATAAGTTACCCGACATGGAACCTACTTGACACACTCAAAGGAAATGACAGACACTGCTAAAGTCCTCGACAACTTGAGCTAAGATTTTACCTATAAAAGAAGTGTAGACCTTAATGCTGTTTAAAATGAAGTGATATAATTAAATTCACTTAGGTTCTGAGTTAATTCCCTTTTATCGAGATGCATTATGTAATTTGAAAATACAATTATCTAACTATTATGGATAAGAAATATAGGGTCCGAGACTCAATATAATAAAAATAGCCTGAAAGCTTTAATTGTGCCTAATCTGTTTGAATGTTTCGCAAATTTACTCATCAGGTCATCAACCTATCGAGTTATTTAACAAAAGATAATTTTTTCACATGCACACTAATTAAAATGGCCAACAATATTAATGCAGTTATCGATGCAGACACAGATAACTGCAACTACCAACGCACAAGTTCAAGGGGGATAACAGAAGCCATGTAAATGTTAAAATGCTATTTATAGTACCAATGCTATTAAATGTATTAAACACATATAAAATAGCGAGGGCTTTTTCTGTATATCATCTATGTATAGTAAATAGGTGATCTTGTAATGATTAAAATTGAATATATTTTTTTATATAAATAGGAGATATAACTGAGGATCAAGTTTGTTATATCGATACAAACATTGAAGTGATGTAAGTGTGATGATTTAATGAAACAAAAAAAAAACCTTGGGTAGTGCGATATACAATTAGTTGTCGTAAAAAAAAATATTACATGGATAAAAATTACTTCGACAAATTTTCCGGTTAGTATCGAATCGCAGTACAAAAGTACTACAGCGAAAATTCAATTTAACGTGTGTTCATTGCCTGTCGTAATTCAATATTACGAAGATTTATAATTTATGACTAAAATTAATAGCATAACACTTCCTAAATTACTCCAAAAACATTGAAATATATAACGAACGATGATTAAATGATTGCGGTATTTTTATTTTTACACCGTTTTTGCCACATATTTATCACTATATGGAGAACTGCGGTTTATATTGAGCATAATCAATATTTTTCTGCCAAAAAATAAGAAATTATTGTCACCTCCAAACATTTATAAACAAAATCATATTATGTTAGCCGTAATACTTTGTGGATTCTTTTGAAAAGGCGTTACGTACACTCTTTCGCACATTACTCTATGTTTAATCCCGAAAAGCACTATTTTATGTCATTTTCTTGTATTTTATTCAAATAATCTTCTGCTTCTCTATGTCCTACTGCAGTACTTGTCGTTTGGATGTCATTGAGCGAACAGGATGAGCAAAATATGACCAATAGTAGCAGTGTCGGGTTATAATAATAAGCCCTGATTGGTTGAATTTCGCTTAGAAGATCGACATTTTACTGCATAAAAATTACGAACTTGACATTAGATGCATGCCTGACATTGACATATTAACGTTCAGAAATAATAGTCAACACGGCATATAGTATAAGACTGTTTCCATTGAATATAATTAGTAAGGCATTGATGTTGCAATTTTTATTAGCTAATCATTAAAGTGGAACAGCCGAAAATACAAGTTAAACAAAATAAACGGCAATTTAGACAGGGAAACTTTTGTTATATAATCTGTTGAAATTCACTAAAAAGCGCTAATATTGATGTTAACATTGGCAGTGTCATATAGAACTTCAAATGTCATATCATATTACTAAAGAAAAACTGAAAACTCGTATTTGCGTCCTGTCGTGTTAGTTCGATCTTATTAGATACATTCATATAAGTTTGATTGCAATATTGTTAAAGATTTAAAAATGACTTCCCTACCTTCAGATATTGAATCCAATGTTAGTGGTTTCACACACTACAGCGACAAAAACTTTAAACACTTATACACATCTATGATAATGGTAAGTAAAATCGACAAGGTAATGAAATAATACTTTGACATGTTTAAGTTCCTATTCAAAATGTATACTAAAAATTGAATTTGATTGTAAAATTGAATACTGTTTATTTTGGACATTTGACTGTTAATATATTTTTTTCTACATACGTTTTTAGAACATGGAAATTATTAACCAAGATTTGTTGCAAATACAGAACAATATCAAAAACATTGTACAACAAGCCGGTCCAATGGAGAATCAACTAAATACACTCTTGCAGACATTCCCCAAGCCAAACATCGTTCTGCCTATGGAGCTGGAATGAAATAATGATAAAATCTACTGCTCTAATACACTATGGTTGACGGCAAAATTGGAATTATTGAACTGCACAGTGCCGGCACCGGCTAGGTAATGGAGATCTTACTGTGCTAGTGTTGCTTACAACTAAACCACCATGCCATTCCTGATCTGTTATGTATTAAAGCTGCTGTATGTTACGATAAATTTAACTGTTGTTATGGTAATAAAAGTTTAAATGAATTTTTGTTAATCAAAATAGATAAATCAGGTTGCACTGTTGCTTTCATAGTGGTTAATATGTGTGCTCTGTGTTTATGTATATAACAATAAATACTCCTCTTTAACTATGTTTATACTAAGATATTGTTTTATTTTATACTCTTGTTTGATGTCTATTTACCCAGTATAGTAAATAAGAAATGATTGTAAAATTATTTATGTTACACTTAAATATTCTTTAAACTTGAATGTTTACTGTAACCGATTACATATTTAGATAGAGAATGATGTTACGAAATGGACTTAGTAATAACAGATTGACTGATTTAGGGTGATCTACATGGTCTATTTTATTTGGTAACAGATCTTTTTTACATAGTAATGGAATATGTGTGAGTGAGTGAAAATTAGCGTTTTCCGAGGGCCATTATAAATGAAAAGATTTTTGGGACAAAATATCTATTTTCGCTTTTAATGTTTATAGAATTATAACAAACGTTTAAAATTGATTATTATGAAACTACTGTTCTTTATTTGTTAGAATACTGTTTCATGAATCTCACATGTAGCCCTATTAATTATTTAAACCATGAAAGCAATTATTTTCTGTTGGGCCAATTGCAAAAAATTTAGAAGACCTGACTGACACCATATGTAAAGAGATCCAGTGTTAGCTATTTTACCTCCTTTTCAACCATTTCATCCATAAGAAACGGATACAATAAGAATAATTAAAAATCATGTAAAGTTTGAGTCAAAGATACCCTGTAGTAGTAGACAAAAACTCTAATCATTACGTTTTAATAAATATTAATAATTTTTAATAAATCTCAATTACTTTACTTGTTTGATAAGTACCACAATATTGTGGATTATATTGTGAAAATTTGCTTCTTAATTATAAAAACCATAGACAAAAACCTGATGATAATTGTAATAAATTTCAAATTTTGACTTATTATTGCGAAGTCTAAATTTATTTGCTACTGATTGTATTTAAATTCATCATTTTATATTTACCTCATTATTTACAATTAAAATATGACTTTAAATACCCGTCCAAAATCTCCCACGAGAGCTGAAGCGATCGCCAAAGCTTTGAAACCGGGGCCAGTTTTCAATACTGGCGTTTTATTAGGTAAGAAAATTACCTACAACATGAAATAAAATATAGCTAAATTTAAACAACGAAAGTAGATAAAACCTGAGCGCATAAGGTCAATACAGAAAGTATAGTAGTATCTATATCTATTTACCAAGTTTAAGACAATTGCCTGAAAATATTTGAAATGTAAGGTATTTGTCTCTTGGCTCAAACATTAAAACGTGAAATGAAGATTTGTATGTATTGTAGTATAGTGTTTATGATCAAATGGAATTATCTAATCATTGGGTTATTTTTTGGAATACGTCTTATATCTTTTGTATTATTTGATACTCATGAACGATCACTTAACACCTCGTCGGAGGGCTTGAGATTAAAGAAACCCTTACATAATTATTTTCATACATTCCTTACATTTATGTTGTAATACAGGTAATTGGGTAGAGGACCGGATTGAATGTCCGAAAGGCGGGACTTTTTATTTCCCACCAAAAGAAGTGATAGACTATGAAAAATTAAAACCTGAATTACGACAGCCGGACTTTAGACAAAATAAGCTATACGGTTTGCAGGTGTGATGTTACATTTACTCTATATATTTATTCATTTATACTTATTAAGTTTTCGTGATACGTACAGTTCGCCTAAAGTAATAACACGGCTGGGTCTCTTTCCACCGTTATTAAAACAATTTTTGGTTCGTTCTGATATTTCCACTTGCTAATGTTACTTGTATCGGCCTCCCTACTTTTCGTTTTACACTATGTCATAAAGATAAATGCCATATTTCAGGGCAACGTGTCAACAATAATTCGTCACGATAGCCATGATTCCTGCGGAAACTTCGCCACAACTACAGATTTAGTCTACAATCACTTGCCAAAACCGCTATGCGGACCGGGCCAGCGATATTATAAGAGAAGTGCACATCAGTTCTACCCACAGCCGGATCTCACCAAATGTTTTGTATGTAAAATCTATTTATTTCGCTCCTAATATAGCCATACCACAACAAGTTGTATGTTATGGTGAATATATCGTGAGTAACTTATCTGATGTTGCAGTATCTGTAGAGGACGTTTATTTTTTTAAACTTCGTTACTCGTCATGAGGTTTTACTGGGAAAAATTAGATTTGTAAATATTATTGGAACGAAGTTCCTTACGGCAGGCTTGGAGGGGATAGGGATTTCGCTGCGTGACCGAACTGAAAAA